>JAOTQE010055181.1:0-20034 GCA_025631205.1 Nesometra sesokonis
TAATTCCCCGACATGATCAGGAGCGGATAATTTGTGGCACTTAAACGAAAGTAGGCGGAGGTTATGTTGTTCATGACCTTAACCAGAATAGAAAAACAGACGAGGTGACGCAGGGCCGTAGCCACGACATTTAAATGGTCAGGTTGCGAGCGAAGCGAGCAAATATTTGATGGGGCAAGTGGATCGACAAAGACCACCGGTCGAGGTCCAGGGATCGGGATCCAGGGGCCAAAGGGCCAAGGCGCGCAACCAGAAAGAAATTTGGGCTGGGGCCAGGGGGCCGCAGAGGGCCCCCGGTAATTAACAGTCCAGGGGCCGAGGGTCCCGGAAAAATTTGCGTTATTTTACATGCTGAAAGACACATTACAGTCCATCAAAAGATGATCTTTTTCCAGATCATCAGTTAGGCCTACTTTGCATGCTAAAGTATAAGACACAGAGTCCATCAAAAAGTCCTAGTTTCCAGATCAGCCTGTCTTGACTTCAAAGTTAATACTTTTGCGAGTGAAGCGAGCAATTTAGGCGGGAGCCAGGGGCGCCGAGAGCCACCGGTGGGTTCCAGGGGCCGAAGGGCCCGGAAAAATTTGCGTTATTTTACATGCTAAAACACACATTAGAGGCCATTTAAAAAGTACCGTTTTCCAAATCAGCCTGTCTTGATTTCGAAGTTCAGACTTTCGAGTGAAGTGGGCAATTTAAGCTGGAGACCAGGGGGCCGCCGAGGAACACCGGTCGGGGTCCAGTGGCCGAAGGCTCCCGAAAAATTTACGTTATTTTACATGCTAAAAGACACATTAGAGTCCATCAAAATGTTCCGTTTTCCAGATCAGAATCTTGGTTTCGAAGACTTGCGTGCGAAGCGAGCAATTTAGGCTGGGGACAAGGTGTCTTGCGTGTATTATACGTATTACTTATAATGATAATTTTAAGTATTATCAAGATGTATTATCACTTTAAAAGAATTTAGGCTGGGGCCAGTGAGCTGCCGAGGGTCCACGGTCGGGGTCCAGGTCCAAAAAAAGGTTTGCGTTATTTGACATGCTAAAAGACGCATTAGTGTTCATCAAAATGTCTGTTTTCCAGATAAGCCTTTTGGGTTCGAAGTGATATCACACAACGCACGGTGAGCAGGAATTGGAAAGGAGGAGAGGCAAACGCTTGAAAGTTCAAACCGAACAAACCTATTTTCCATTCAACACTCGAATTCATTTACTTAAGTGACTTTTCAATTGTCACAAACCTGATTTACCATTGAAAGTGAAAAAAACATTCAACCCGAGATGCGACATTTTTTTAAAAATATATACCTCTGTATATTCGGAAATGGCTCCCTATAAAATGTGGTTAATTGAAGTCGGAGTCAATTACAATACACTTATAATGTCACCCCAAGATGCTCACTGTATGATGTAATCGTTTATACAGATATTTGAAAAGCTAGTGAAATAGATTATGGGAAGTTGAGCTCCGGTCTGCATTATTAACGATAGCTGGCTTACAATTCATGCAATACTATAATATTCTTAACATTATCTTTTACACTAAAATTTTTTTTTTTCAAAATCTTTGGGGGTCGTGACCCCTCCCCCAATCCCCCTTCTGGCTGGGCCCCTCGGATCTTTTAAATTTGACGTTCTATTATATAGACTTATTTTAATTATTGTGTAATCGCATAATAATTTGAAAGATACTTTTGAGTGTTACATTTCACAAACAAAATATAGGCACATTGAAACATCAGGAAATAACACCTCTGTATGCTCGGCAAATTCTGAAAATTTGTGACCGTGCCACTATTTGAATTAAAAAATGAAATGACTTAATTTAACGCAATTGAGCCACTAAGATGGTGTTTGACATGGGAAGTAGAAGATGATCTTGCCTATCAGAAGGGTAGGGCCCTCAAAAAGTTTTCCATTTTAATTCGCTATCGAGTGAGCATTGGGTCATTGGAAAAAGGGTTTCCCGATCCTTACCCCCTCCCCTTTCCGGCTACACGGCCTGTAAATTCTACTATCAACTGAGTTACAGATTTATAAAGTTAAATGACTATAATGGCGACTATAGTGAGACAAATGAGTCACACTTAATATTGCGCTCTTAATCTGTAGAAATCTTACGAATACAGTATTTTTCAATTCAAATTGCTGTAGGAAGATCAATCAGATAATGAATGTGGGATGGGGTCGACCTACCAAAAAGTGGTCAGGTTGAAACCTGACCAACCGTACTGGTGGCTACGGCCCTGTGACGCTTGGCCCAGGCGGCATGTAGGCCACTAGATATTATATAAATATATTTCAGAAAAAAAAAACAAAGTTTTAAAATTTTCGGACGAGGCGGCCGCCTCGTCTGCCTCATGCTGCCGACGATCCTGGTGCTAGTGTGTCTCCGTGAATGTGTCTGTTTGTTTCTCTGTTAGGTCTTAATGTTTGCTTGTGAACAGACTGAAAGCCACAGTTTTCATCACAAACTCATGAAACCTAGAAACAATATTCCTTGTCTAAGATCTCAAGCTGAATAAATTGCGAAGGCACAGGATCAAAGCTCAAGCAAAAGGCTCAGTTCACATAATCAGCCATAAGTTCGGGTGTAAACTTTAGATATAAAGATAAATCGGTCATTATTCGTAGAATATTGATAACCCTCCCAATGTAGCCGGTATGCTATCGTTTTTTCACTTTCATATTTCCTACCAATTTATCAATTTATTACAAAGTATAATTTATTATTGAAAATGTCAAATAGATTAAAATCTGCCTATATGCTAATTTCACAAAATAGATATACCTAAAAATTAAACGAAATCGGAAACCACCTAAAATAGGCAACATACGCCCCCGTTTTGTTTGTCAACTTCAAATCCTAGAAGATATGCTCATCGGCGGATGTGCGTCCCCTCTTTGGCACAACCTAGATCAGCATTTGGGATCCTATCGCTTTTGCCCTTACAAATGTTGAGGTATAAATAGCAATTATTGCATTTAAAGTAATTATGATATCGTCGTTGACTTCGATAGGCCTATTAAATGGGTTTACTTTTTTCAGGAAATGAAAGTAGAGTAAATTTGATAGAAAACAAAGCGAAAATTAAACCAGTACTATTTTTTCTAATGATCTACTTTGTTTTTGAAAATACGAAAGTGAAAGAGCATTAAATTTCAGTATAGCTAATATATGTCTGTTATTAACGTTTGTATTATGTACATTATCTGAGGTGCAAGTCTATCGGTATCGACAATGACATTGTTGTTTCAGCAAAGTAGTCAACAATTTGACTTTTTATTGAAGATTTGACTAGAAAGTTTATATTTTAACTATCTTTTTTGATTATGATCACCATCATTGGGAAGTGTGAATTTTATTCTAAAATACATTACGATATTATACTAACACTAACAGTACTCTTCTGAGCGATTATAAATATACTGGGTTAGTGTCGTGGTTTTAATTCACTAATTTTAAAGCAAAATAAATAAGTCGTTTTGTGATAGACCGTAGTGCCTTTTTTCTAACAATGTGTTAACTTACTTTCTTCATGACATGCTTTATAAGCTTCATGTTTCAAACAACCTTAATTATTTTACAATTATAAGTTCGATTTGTTTTATCAGATCTAGACGAACCAGTTGTCATTGCATCTCAGAATAATCCTTATAAAGGCAATCAAGTCACACTCACTTGTAATGTTAAAGGCAGTCTAAGTGCTCCTCTATATGTTACGTGGTATAAAGACAACGCCGTCATTAGTAATATGTCAAGATATGATAACGAATTCTATAGCCTTCGAATCCCAGCCGCATCTGTAGATGACAACGGAAATTACCAATGTAGAGTAGATAGTGACGCATACAACGATGGAAAGACGAGTCCTAATTTTTATATATCGGTAATAGATATATGTAAGTAAGCCTTTACTAACAATGTATGAAAGTAATTACTTATTTTCTTGCAGTTTTGTAATCTTTGCATTATCTGAGACGCAGACATTATATCGTTGTTCACACATATTATATAACGTTTGTAACAGGACGGGCGGATTGACTTATCGATTGATTAATCGATAGGTCGGTCGATCAAATCAATCGATAGATCGATTCACTGATTGATGGAAAAACGTATGTAATCTACATGCGTGAATGAATTAATTAAATCCTTTTGAATAGGGACAATAAAACAACAGGCAAATAAATAATAATACTTTAGTATTCTTCAATACCTTTCGGGGACGGAAATAGGTAAAACGGCCCTTGAATCCGACCATGAAATTACATGCGACGTGCATGGGAATGAAGGTGGTCTGTTCAAACTTCGATGGATAAAAGTGGGAAAGAATGTATAATGCATACTTAAAACGAGATATTCATCATCGTGTTTTGAGTAGCCCAAATATGTGGGCATGGAAACCTTAGTTATTTGTTCACTTTAAAAAATAAAATTTTATCCCATTCCTTTAGCCAGTCAGCAGTATCCGTTATTACACCATTATATTTCGGTGTGTCATGAATTATAGTTAACTTTAAATTACAGTTATTGAAGCGACATTTATTTTGGATTTCGAAACGGGTATCGCAACTTGTATTGCAGACGGATATCCGGCGCCATCTTATTTGGCAATATTCCATAATGGAGACAACGTTGCAGAAGCAATTTCGTCGACAAGTTTTGCCATGGATAAGACAACATGTAAAAACATAATCAGTATGGTGTGTTTTACAAAAAATGGTCGATTGAATACTACAGCGCAGCTACATCAATCCGATATGAAACAATACTGTTCGGGTAGGTCATTCACAATAATATTAGACACTGATGAAAACTTTTTTCACAGTTTGTATCATTTGCTATCCAAACTCAGCAAACCAAGGTCGAATCGAATCACTCTGCTGCGTAGGAAGTTTATTTATATAGCCGATAACAGCGAGTTGTTGACTGAACGTTTTACATTTTCTATCTTTTTCTATAAAAATACCCAACCAATCATAACAGTTTTATATCAGATCTCACCTTGATAATCTGCATCTAAGAATCAGTTTGGCCCAGTACGAACAAAAAAAATACGAGTAAAGGAAAAATAACCGACATTGAAACAGTCAAAAACCTAATTTTCAAGAAATCTCTTTAAATCGGCCTGAGGAGCTGTTACAAATTTAAGTTTTTTTGTGAAACTGTGGGGTTTTTTTTAAATTATTCTTCACAGATAGAAAAATAATAATTTTATAACAAAATCCGTTTGGGCCATTACACGAAAATTATAAATATAATATTATTACTTAAAACTTATTACTTAATTTTGCCGAACAAAATTCGTGTTTTCTCTAATGGTTAAGTCGACCCCGGAGAGCGAATGATACAATGTTTTCATATATTTTAGGGTGCTTATGCAACACGAAGATGAAACGAGATGACGCCGTTCTGTGCTTCTTGGCGTGAAACCTAAATAGGTTTACGCGGAACAGTGGCGGCGCTGCGGTCCCCCGTCCGTAGGGGGACCTTTACCCCTCCCCACGTCGCGGAGAAATTTAAGGTCTCATTGGGCTCTGTAGGTACAGGCGAGGTCAAAACATACCAAACAAGCTAAAAAGGCACGCAACATAAGCAAATAACTATTTTTCTTGTCAAATTGAAACCCGGGAAAATGTCGGGGGCGTGCCCTGCCGTCGGGGATGACGACGACGGCGGCGATGGCGACGGCGACGGCGGCGGCGGCGACGACGACGACGATGACGACGACACAACCGGCTATGAATACTAACATTAGCATCAGTGGGTGAGTCTCACGTATGCGAACATATTTTTAATATCTTACGCATGCACGGCTTTTCACGCTAAAATTCTCACTTATTCGGCAGGCACATGCATCATTTTTATCACGCATGGGGCAATATAAAAAAATGGCTGGACAAAATAGTCGAAACACCGACAAAAATCACAAAATATCTGGCAATAACTCCAGTTTTGCTTGTCACATTCCAAATCGGGAACATACAGCCTTCCGCCGGCGGCGGCGCGGTGGAAAGTGCCTCACGTAATCCTTCAGAAAGTGTTGGTAATACTGGTATCCCATATTTAATACAATATTTAATAGGATTTAATAATTCTTAATGAGCCTATCGTAATAAGTCTTGTCATTAGTGAGGTTTCGCAAACTTACGAATTACGAAAACGACAACGGATACGTCACACTCAAATTTTTGAAAGTTCCTAAATGTGTTCAAAAATATATCAAATTCGAATCCACAACCACCAACATCAAGCACAGTGGTTATTGTAACTACGATTGTTGCCTTCATTGTTGGGACTCTTCTGACTTCTGTAATAAGTTGCTATCTCCATGTAAGTATTAGTACCGTCTATAATAACTGCTTAGAGTCCTTTGCAATAAGCACTATATAAAGGTCACATACTATTTTCATTATCATTATTATTATCATCATTATCATAAATAAAGATATATTAGAGGTCGTATACACCCTCACCCCGGGCATAAAAGAAAACGTACGAATATTGCGCAAAATATGGTTTAAAAACAGCGATATTTGTGAGATTCATTTTCTCAAAATATTCCACTACATCACACCACGGTAGCTTAAAATTACTGACGTCCATTTAAGCTAATCGTACGGGACTATTAAATCAGGTACAGTTCTGCAGCTTTTATAGTCTATCCAATAATCTGCTTATTTTAAATTTATTTATTCAATTTCTTCTTTTTTTACCAAACCAGAAGAGAAAAGAAAGAGATATCCACTCCCTTTATCAGAACAGTCGATACCAATCTCTACAATTCACTTCAAAGCCGCCAGTTTATGAAGGTCTCAGACAGAGTGAAGACGACGGTATTGACATGGCATCGACAAATAACGAAAAATGTTTTAAATCTACAACAGATATAATATATGAGAATGTTAACGATTAAACCAAGATGAACCAACAATCAGCCTGAAAATCAACTTGTAGTTAAGGTACTCGGCTACAAAACACCAGGTCCTGAGTTCAGGTGCTCTTTGGGCAACCTGCTCTTTTTTCTCACAATTTAAGTCAAACTGCGTTGTACGTCGAATCTCGATTCTTGTCGGGTGTCGTACGAAGAGTTAACACGACTCTTAAGGCCTCTATCTTAAGGTTGAGATAGCGTAGTACGATAAATCTCGACAAAAAGTCATCTCGCGTCGGGATAATTGAGTTGGCTCTAACGCGAATATGAAGATAAATTGACTGTGAATGGAATGGAGCGGAGTTGAGTCGTTGGGCTCATTACCTACCTATCGTACGGTTTGGACTGACAACCCAGTCTATTTGTCGGTTAGTACTGTTGTCTCACGACGCTGTCTGTAATTTATTTGTGTATATGCATGAACATGTAACGTTTGCGGTACACCACGTATGTAGTACCGGCGTAGCTTACAACTACATACGTGGTGTACCGCAAACGTTACATGTTTATTGATATCTCACCATGCAGACCTTCAAGCAATATATGTATATGCATGGTTGAATACGTTTCTCTTGTAAAAAAGCACAGCCTCTAATAGGAAAGTGGTAGTTTTATATTGACAATCCATGATCATGGAATCAAGGATAAAATACACAAAATTACAGGTCGGATGTTGACTATAATCAACTTTGGAGACATAAGCTTCTCTTATAGGCCTATATAATGTCTAAATTAGTTTATTTGTCACAGTTTTTTATCAACTAGTCAGCTTTTAAGATATATATCCATATATATGATAAACATTTATAAATATATACAAGCAAATGGAAACACAATGTGCAGATTTCAGGTACGGGTATTTTTTTTTAATGTTTAAATTTATTTTGTTTTATACGCAATAATGTAATTAACTTAGCAAATGATATCTTTGCCACAAAGTCAAAATTTAAAATAATAATTATCCTGTAATAAATTTAAAAAAACTTTTCTTTTCTGAACGTCAGATAAAATGTTTTGTAAAAAAGAAACGAAACGAATTTATATAAAATGTGCTTACGTATTGTATACAATAAAGATTGATAGGGAGTTTGAAGACGTGGTGGTTTTACTATAGGCCTATTATTTTTAGCATTTTAGTTGTACAAAATTAGTTGTCAATGTTTTAATATTCTGTGTTCAAGATGAAGCCCTTACATTTTACATTTTAATATGTATTTATTTCAAAATAAACACTAATTTTAAATTCAATATTTTTCGATTTTATAAGTGACTATGTCTTTCAAATCATAATTGAAATACGTTATAATTGCCGTAATCAAATACAATAAAGACGCTTGGGTCAGATTGATCCACCTTATCATGTTCACCTGGTTCTTCTCTTAATACAGGAGAGTGAAAACTTTGTCCAATCTCTGGAGAGTGGAATAAGAAACTACTCAACAACAAATATTCACACATAATGATAGGAACTTAGATCACTCACCCCTTTGCAGAAAATTCTCACAAGAGTGGATCTGATGATAATTGTTACGATACGTTTCTGACACCGAGTCTGAATAAAGTCTTAGCCATACGAATGAATTGGTTTTTAATATTTTAATTTCAGTTAACAATGAACACATACAGTTGTGCAAACATAACTAATTACAAATAAGTGAAAAACGAGAAAATATTGCTTTTATTGTTCGTGTGTGTGCGTGTTTCCAGAAGTCCTGCGAAATGGCGTTGTACCCGGAGTTGAAGTTCTTGTTACGCAGTCCAACTGTCCACTGAGATGTTCAACAAATGAGTTATTTTTACCATTGAGTGGTTGAATTCAGTTATCAGTCCAATACTGTTACGAATGTTCGCAATTAAATAAAAAGTTCTACGGTAGAGACCGACGTTGAAAGTTCACTGAGAAAACATAAACCAAAGAGAACCAAAGTAGATCTGTGTTCTCAATCTCCACACATATCCTTTTATACGCGGAATCCAAAGTCAGCATACAGGTGAAACGCGTTGTCGACAATTACAATGTCTAGGACACGTCACACACAGCGTATTGTTGTATTGTTATTAAGGCACGGTGCTGTACATTTACAGTATAAACAACTTAATCTAAATAATTACGGGCATGTAACATAATTCACTCTTCAAGAGTGGTGCCTTGGAACACTTTCCAAATATCCAAAAGAGTGAATTTTTACTTTACATTTAAGAGTAAAATTCCTTAAATTTTTATAACAATAATAATTGTGTTTCCATATTGTTCGATGCTTTGTCTTCTGGGCCTTTTCATGGGTCCAGAAAAAAATAATAACAAAGGTTTATACAGGAATAGCAACAACTGTTACTGTATAATTATTATAATAATTTACTTAACTGAAAGTAAGCAAATATACCTAGATATATTAATTCGTTTATCTGATTTAATTTGACCTTGATTGAAAATTATTACTTTTTTAATGTTTGAAGATCACTTCCAACATCACATTAAACTAATACTTTGCAAAGTTCCATAAATGCAGTAGTTTGGTTTGTGGTTTCTACTTTTAGTTTCGAGTTTTATATAATATTACGATAGACAGTATTGTATAATTATTTATGTTAACGCCTTAACATGGGTAATGTTCTGCAATACACTTCGACGAATTGCTTAGAAGAATTTATTTAAAATGAACCAGTTTCAAATAAAATATGTAAGTATTGTATTATTATATACTGGAATATGTTAAAATATGTTAATATACACAGTACAACTGTTAATTTTCAAGGCCGGGTATAAACACTTAGGCCTACATGGTAATGTTATATAGCATTGTATGGTTTTGAGTAAGGTTCAGAAGTATTCTCTACGAGCCGTGGTAAACTATTGTACGATTTATAAAGAGGAATTGTTCAATATTTCACCACAACGAGTATCATATTATTTAAAATTTAAACAATATAATAAACAATTTTGTCCGTATCTTCAAAAAATCGGCATAAAATTTTCAAAAACTATAAAATATAAAGTGTAATTTCATTTCCCTGATAGCAAACAAAGTAAAATATTTAATGTAATTAATAGTAAAAATAGACGTCATTCATACTTCATTATTTTGCGCGGCCATTACTAAGAAGTTGCCTTTCGTATACGGCATTGACTTGCTACGAATAGTATCAAGTTTGAAATCTAATTCAGATTTTCGTCTATACTTTGATGTTTAGCGAGGTTATAGTTTTATAAAATACTTTATCGATGACTCTATGAATCATTTTAATGGAAATTGCGCCGCCAACGTTCCATTTATATTGACAATATAAAAAGGTATTCTGATAAAAAAAATAATTGCCAATAAATTCCTTTTGAAATTTATTATTCAGTTACTGTTGTATGTGAAGTTGTTGTTCCTTTTATGTAGACATAACGGTAGGCTATTTAGCAAATTAATTTATACATCCTTTAGATGATGATGATGATGACGATGATGATGATGATGTCGGAACCCCAAACTCAAAGATCAGAGATGTGATTGCAGCATAGCGTATTTAGCGATAGCCAAGTTTGAACATCCTCAATGCATTCTGTGGACTAAAGGAAGTGTATAGCTGGGTGTCGTCAGCATAATATGATATTTGATAGAGTGCCTGTTGATAATGTTTCCAAGAGACTGCATGTAAATATGGAATAGAATATTTCCCAAGGTAGAACCGTGAGAAACCCCAAACTCAAGAGCGATAGGATCAGAGATGGCAGATTTTTTACTTTTACTAACTGTTGATATAAGATATGAGATGAAAACCATGCCAAGACTTCCAGAATACCTCATTTAGAGAGCCGATTAATAAGGATACTGTGATCGATAGTACCAAAAGCGGCGGACAAATCCCCTGCCCCCCCCCCCCCCCAAAAAAAACTGATGTCCTTGGTCAAGGGCCTGCGAAATATCATAATTGACTTTCAATAATGCGGATTCCGTGCTATGAGTTTTAATTCCTATACGCCTACTGGAATGGATCAAACAAATTGTTCTCATTAATAAATTCGACTAGAGATGAGCAGACAATCTTTTTAATGACTTTCAAAACAAAAGATATAGTGGTAATGGGCCTGTAATTTCCAAAGGAAGATGAGTCTAATGTGGGTTTCTTTAAATGATGAGTAATAAAACCATTCTTCAAAGCATCCGGCACAATACAAGACGAAAGAAACGAGTTGATAATGCCAGAGTAGTGAACAAATACATTTTAGTTTGCAAAGAATCTTAGTGGGAAATGTGTCCAGATCACTTGGTACTGGTGGCATAGACATAATCAAATTAGAAACATCCGTGTCAGTGAACAATTTAAAGCTAAAAAATGAACCATTATTGTGTGGTGTAATGTTCACAGAGAGTGCATTATTAATTCTAGTTGAGATAGTCCTTCCTGTTAATCTAATCCCAGCGTCTGTGTAACAATATCAAACTGCAGTTGTCACTGAAGGTTACCAGCGTTATTGTTTTCATATGCCAGATCTTAAACAGTAAAGAAATATCCTCTATGGTTAAATTAAACACTAATATATTGGTATATAACAAAAATAAAAAAACATGGAATGAAATATAGAATTTGCCAGTTCTTAAACATTTACAATCGCATTAGTCCTAGTTCTATAATAAATAAATGGATAGGCTTACAATCCAGTAAACAATACAGGAGATATACTGAAATTGTTCGAATAAGAACATTATTAACATGTTTTGTTGTGTCAATTTCACACAGTAGTATAAATATCTAGGAATAGATATCACATCATGTTGAAGATACATATAAAACTCCACGGGCGCGAACGGTGACACGATTTGGAGGTATTGGAATACTTCTATGGTGCCACTGATTGTACGGTAATGCCTGTGGCTTATGGTTGCGTTTCTTTTTTTTTGTTTCCAACGCAATATCTTTAACGCATGCACATAAATTTACATAATCTTGGGCACTACGAGTCAGGGTTGGTGAGGTGAGTTTACGTTAAGGCAAATAATGTGACGAAGATGATATTGGTAATAACAATAACAATTACATTTTAACAGCATTAAGTAGAAAATAGACATTTTCTTTGAAAAATGATTCCCGATTTAAGATTACAAATCATGGTGTGATTTGTAGCATAAACATAATTTCTTAAATTATGTAAGCTAATTAATTTGCCAACAATCTTTCATTTTAAGAAACGTAATAAACTGGTAATTGCACACCTAGTCATCTAACCATGGAAGATTGATAATGATGTTTTGCTGCCTCTATAGTATACCTGCCAACTCTCACGCATTATGCGTGAGTCTCACGCATTGGAGCCTATTTTTTGACGTCTTACGCATAAATTAATTTATCTCACGCATTAGCAGAATTTTCACCCATAAACAGTCATTCCAACAGCTTTTCTCACGCATGACACAATATAGAGCAAAATACGGTAAAAATAGCCCCCAAAACAGCGACAGTTCGGGCAGAAACGGCCCAAAGATGGTCAGATGGAGTTTTTTTTTGGGGGGGGGGGCCCTCACAAACTTGATAATATTTAGTGTCAATTAATTACCATTAATTTGAATTTGTTTCTAATAGTATATTAAACAATACATTTTTTTTTTCATTTTTAAAACGACTAATTGCAATCTGTTTATTTTCAGTTGCTTAATAATACACTTTTTTCGGTAAAATCATGAAAAAACATGGAATTTTGCATAAAAACTATAGAGGGTGCATTTTCTGGGGAATTCATTTTATTTTTAAATTGGAAATTTGTCGTGGATGGTATAAAAACTAAAGAGGGCGTGCTTAGCAATAGGCAAGTATGTTAAAATAACGATTTATTATACCCCGGTAGTACCGGAGGAAGTTTAACGACATTTTAGTACCCGTGGTAGTACCGGGGCACGCAGTGAAAGGTTAATGTGTAATTTTATAATTCATTAGTCAATTTTAATTTTTCGATATAAATGCCTTCTTTGCCTTGGCTCTGCCGCAAATTTTCCACCAAACATGTTTCCTTCTAATTCTGAATGTCATAATTTTATAGTCTAACCATGCCACTTGATACTGAAATTGTTTATTATTTTTTTAATTTCCATACTTTAAAAATCATTTAGGGCTTTTATTGACAAACAGCAGGACACAGTCCTCTAAAGTGGCAATCCTGCAAAGAAAGAGGAAGTAGGATGCAGAAAAATGTTTTAATTTTTAAAAAATAAGAACCTTTTCAGTGTTTCTGACTGCCTCAAATGTTTTTGTTTTTTTTAATTTAAAAACAAAATAAATGAAAATTTGACTTGGGTTGATCAAGCATTGTTGTTACTTAGTGTTAATGATTTTTAATAGTAATAATTTTACTGTAAAGAAAAAAGAGAAAACTTTTGTTTCATTCTTGTTTAGGTTTATTCAGCTGTTGTGAAGAAGAGTTTCACAACTGAATAAAAGTTTCAGGCAGAAACACTATTTTTAAACCCAAAGCACATTACGTTAATAGTAGTAGTACTGTTAAAAATATGTGAGTATTTTCTATAGATCAGTTATGGTTGTTTTTTCAGAAGTAATTTTCTAGTTTTTGATACATTACATTATATCTGGAATTACGGAATTCTAAATTATTTCACTTGTTCGGAGGTACTGTGAGGTAACTTTGAAAAATTTAAAAAAGAGTATACGTTATGCTAAATCTCATGCTAGGCTAGGCTGCATTAACTGAATTCTAAATTGTCCTGTGAACTAATCTTGCCAGGTATGCAGAGGGCTACTATACCATAGTTAGGGGCGACACAACATGTAATCTGGCCCTTGGCAATAGGCACAATAATTTCTTTTCTACTTTCTGCTACTACAGTACAATTCTATGATCTCTACTCTATTCTACTTGAGATTGTATGTAAATTTATTTGTGACTCACAATTGAAATACTTATATTAATTTCAATACCTTAAAACCTATGGGCCTAGGCCTAGTAGCAGTATTTGTTGGAGCATGGAGATCGTTAGAGACCATAGTGCATAAGTGTGCTACAGCAAAATTGGGGCGATCTCGCCATTTGATATAAATTTACCATTTAATAAAGTCTAGTACAATTTTGGAACACAAATAGAATGATTGAAATCAATATCGCTTGTATCATTAGCTTTTTTGCCAGTCATCTGGTGTTTTTAGAATTCAGAGTTTTGCACGAACGGACATACCGCCCGTGGATACAAATCAGATTTTTACCCTGTTTCTTTTTCCGATTCTCGCCCACACGGGCCCTAAGAGATAAATTAATGCTGCTTTAATAGTAAAATTGTATTCCTTATACTAAAAAACATAGACATTGCTAAAAAAATTATCTAAATAACTTATGCAGAAGCCGAAATATACAAATTGGATGAAAATTGGCGTGGCGTCAACAGCCACCTAACCCAAAATGGTTTTTTTGGATGGCACCCCCTTAATTTTTGACCGTTTTTTTAAAGGGTATCAAATTACTCAGAAGCACAAGCTGCATCTATTCAACTTTTCCTCTCTGTGATCTGAAACATGGCCATTTTTTCACCCTGTATAACCCACCACTAAATTGTGTTTACAGTGTCTAGATTTTGTTGTATTCTACACATTTATAAATTTATTTTAAAAAAACAGAAACATTCATGAAGGTTTTTTTTTTACATTACATACAACAAGTTAAATTTCCTTAATATCTGAAGATAACAAAATAACATTACAAAATTACAATCTTTTAGATTCTTGAATTGCTATTGATGTTCTTGACTACTTTTAATGGTAAGTAGTGTTTTGTTTCTTTGTTAATCTTCAAATTATTGTAGACATAGCTACACAAAAATCGTATAACTTAAAAGCTCCATTCAAAAGCTACCCATTTAATAAGAACTCAGCCAGCATTAATGTAAGTCTTACAGTACAATACAAACAATATCATAAAACTTTATTATATCCCACTCGAAGAAACTTGTCTAAGTTGTCTTTGACATAAACATATAGATAAAATATTTGGAAGGTTTAATAACGAGGTACTTCATAAAATCTAAAATAATAATAACAACAATAACAATAACAATACCTAATATAAAGATACATACATTTTAAACGCTTTGGTGTGTACATCATGTGTAAACACATTTTGTTTGAAGTTAGAATTGTTAATTTACTATAATTAATTACCATACTATTGCAGCCTGTTGCATCAGTTGTCAATTAAATGGTTTATTGAGTCAAAAACATATTATTTACGGCTAGATAATGAACTTAACACTGTAGTATTGCAGTCCCATATAGGCGCCTAATATTTATGATCGTCGGCCTTGGTCGCAAACATTTGCGTAAAATAATAATTGTCTTATACTTATTGTGCTTTTAAAATTCATTTGTCATAAAAATTATTTGTGTATGCTAGATATATTTTACGTTGTCAAATGTCCTTATATTTGGAATAAATTTACTTCAATTTATTGATAAATCAGAACGTTTTATGAAAAGTGAGGGCGCAATTTTGCTGTAGCAATAGCGTTAAAACGTAAAACGATTTGATTGGTTGGATTCTTGACATGGTCTTTAATAGTAGCGCTTCCATGGAACTGCATTTTGTAACTACTGTATGTATTCTGAAGTTCACCGTCTAGCCGTAAATAATAAATCTATGGTCAAAAACAATCCTTGCTGTTAGTCCTAAAACATTGTGATATTGCCAAAGTACAGCATTTTTGAAAACTTGATCAAACTGATTACAACATTTTTTTAGGAGGAACCTGTTCATGCTCTATTCAAATTTTGTGTATACCTTACACTTTATATTATATACCATTTTTAGATTTTCAATGAAAATCTTATGTTGCTGCTTTGGAAAATAGAATGCATCAGAGGTCAAACAACTAGGTAGCTAAAACTTTGCATGTGCTGAATTTTACTGTGCAGACAAACCTCTGGGAATATTTTAAGTTTTTGACTATTGTCAATTTTATTTTGTGCCATGTTTGTACATGAAAACACTAATTATGCATGAATAATTACAGGAATGCAAATTGGCCATTCCCTCAGGTACAGTATACATTCAATAGATAGGTAGATGTGCGGGCTAGTGTCCGGTACCTGTCGAATACCTTTTGGTAGGCGAGCAGATTCGCTGAGATGATAGTGTGGGCCTACAACAAGTCAACTCACCTCTTGAAAATCAAGACTGTCAAAACGGCTATCTGTGCCATTTTTAAAGACATAACATCACAAATAGATACTGTACAGTATAAATGTTAACAAGAAATGGAATGTATAAATCACAAAATAGGTACAGTAATTGTATTGTTTGTAGTCATGGAGGTACATATCGATGTCTATATCGTTATTGTGGTGGATAAGTAATAAATAATAATGAATGTCATTGTCTGTGTGAGCAGATTGTCTTTCTATGGCCGAGCACAGTTGACCGAGTTGCATTAGGATTGGTAGGCGAGCAGATTCGCTGAGATGATAGTGTGGGCCTACAACAAGTCAACTCACCTCTTGAAAATCAAGACTGTCAAAACGGCTATCTGTGCCATTTTTAAAGACATAACATCACAAATAGATACTGTACAGTATAAATGTTAACAAGAAATGGAATGTATAAATCACAAAATAGGTACAGTAATTGTATTGTTTGTAGTCATGGAGGTACATATCGATGTCTATATCGTTATTGTGGTGGATAAGTAATAAATAATAATGAATGTCATTGTCTGTGTGAGCAGATTGTCTTTCTATGGCCGAGCACAGTTGACCGAGTTGCATTAGGATTTATTCCATCTAAAAATAACTTTATCTTAACCTCTTTTAAATGTCAGGCCTAGCATCTGGTTGATCATAGGAAACTTAGGCTTCAAATTTGTTTTAAAAAGCTATAAAATATAAACTCAATGTTTAATATTCTAAAAATTTCTCTTTCAAATTAGTATATATATATATTAGTTTAAAGAGTAAAACATTATGACATTTTACTGTCAACACAAGTATTCAAATTCACCATCATCATACAAGCAGAGCAGGGGTATGATACATGCGAGGTGTGAAAATAGGGCAATCATTCATTTTGTTCCCATTATGCTGTAAGAACTTTCTATCATCTCAGTTTTATGTAACCAAATTTGTAATCTAACAGTGTGACTGGACTTTCAATTGAAATGTCCTATTTTGAGATTCTAAATTCTGCGCGAAATACAGTGCAGATCGATTATCAGATCAAGGTCGCATGGTTTTAACAAAATGTTGCACCACAAATTCATGTATTCATAAATGAATTTATTGTGTATTTTGTTTATTTTCAGTGGCCAATGTTCAAGTGATAACATCTGACCAGTCAGCTAGGGAAGGTGATGCTGAAGTGGTGATACCATGTGACTATTCACAAGTTACTACTGATACAATTGGTAGTATTGATTGGAATGAATTAAATGAAGCTGAACAATTTATCACATTTGGTATTGTAAATGAAAGAAAGATAAAAAATGGGCGTTACAGATTAAAACAATCTCCTGGAAATGCTGACCTTGTAATATCACAGCCAACGAGGAATGATACTCAAAGAAGGTTTCAATGCTTCATTCAACCTTTGCAAAGAGAGTCTGAAACATCAGCCTTATCAATACTAACTATATACTGTGAGTTCAACCAACACAATTTCACAATTATTATTATATTATTATTATTATTATTCTAAAATTATGAGTTCATAAATAAAACACTTTTAAATTACATGGCTTTTCAAAGTACTAAAAGTAATACCATTGTATGAACACTTGAATCTTATGTTTCTTTTATATGTTTGGTTAATGCAGAGTTGAGTATATCTAAGAAAATACTCTGAAAATTCCATGGAACCATTTCTGTAAATCATTTTCTAAGACATTTGTCTGAATTAGTGCATTAGGCCTATATGAGATACAGGTTGTAAATTCTTTTTTGAGGAAGGCTAATTTTTTCAAGACTGCACACCATGTAATTTTAATTATTTGTACTTGGTAATATTATTTTTTTTCTACCACAGACCTAGATGAGCCACTTCTTTTTGGTCCGTCAGACAGCATCAAGGAAGGTGAACCAGTGAGGTTGAACTGTAGTACCAATGGTGATCCTGTTCCTCATGTCACATGGTATAAAGATGGAGCACTAGTCAGTGAAGATGTCATAGAAAATGGTAGCATGTCAGTGCTTCATATTAAAGAAGCTACGTTGGATGATACTGGCACATATACTTGTGAAGCTGAAAGTGATCAGTTTAAAGTAAATGAGGGAAAAACCAGTGCTGAATATCAACTGACAGTCATTGGATATTGTATGTGAAAACTGATTTTGTTTTACTTATTGCATGCACACATCTTTTCATTATTGTAAAATGAGCCATGATTAATTACATGTAGAGTAATTTTTGCGTTTCACAATACTGGCGCCCTGTCGGTTCAAGTGCAAAAGTTCACTAATCTGTTGAATTATGGGAAATATGATCGAAAGAATGATGTGACAGCAATACAAGACACACTGCATTCATACTGTGTATTTTTACCAAAGTCTACTAACTAAGTCAACACAAGTGAAGCCGCAAAATGTTTACTCACTTGCATCAAAATCTGGCAAAATATCCTTTTGCAGAATTACCTTCCCATCATTGCCTTTTCCGCTCCGTATCTTTTCATCAGTAATTCTACTAACTCCTCTTTTCTTTCTATGTCCTTGGTAGTTGAAACCCCTAATTTTTGGTACTTTGCAACTTCAAGAAGACACTGCAGGAATTCCCCAACGGCAGGGCACTAGCCTCCATCTAGCCCCTCCTCAAGCCCCCTGTAGCATCGTCACTGATCTATATACAAGAACATTGTCAGTGAAATAAACGGGGACATTTGGGATCTTGAAACACAAATTTGTTAGAAAAAAAAGATTTAGTAAAATTACAACTACTGTACTTACTCTTTAGCCTCGATCCAACCCTTACCACGAAGAACATCCATGATAACATTTTGCATAGAACATTTAAATTTGATCGTACGATCTCTGAAAGTAAAGGTTAAACATTTCACTTGCTTGTAAAGATTATGTATGACAAATTTAGAATACTGCATTTATTAATCTGAATGTATAATCTCTGTAAATAAAATGTTCAGAACTTTTGTCAATTTATTTTTACAATCGTTATAAGGAAGCAAAGAATATATACTGTAAAGCACAAGAATGGGCACACGCGATGTTCGCGTGATTGAGAATGGAACTCTCTAAAATGGCACACCGGACACCAATTTTTCTGCCAGATGCATGGAGATGGGCTGCGGGTTGCAAAGTACTTGGAATACTCACGAGTAACAGTTAAATGACGCGCTTTGCGGGTGGGCTGTGCAAACCGTAGAATACGCGCTTGTAACAGTGTGTTTCAATAAGTGCGGTTGATTTTGGTAACCCGGATGGAGTTCCACGCACAACAAAATGTGGTCGATCTTTTCCTTTTCTTTGAACCAAGAAATAGGATACACAGACAACTGGGTGCACACTGAAGATACTTGCCAAGACAAAATTAGGAAAAAATATACATTTTAAGAGTTGTTTTAAGCTGTTGTTTGGTAGCATTATTACTGAACATCAATGAATATTGTTAAATATTTGCCGCTTTACTGAATGCATCGACATCCCAATATACCATCAGCAAATAGAGCAATCAACTATCCAAAATTGACGACAAAATGGTTAATTGTTTATACCAATTTTCATAAAATATATTATGATTTATAACAATGACAACCTCAATGCTTAAATTATTTGCCATCATCTTCAGAATACACTAACATCTATTATATACCTCATCTGATTGGTCAAACAGCAGATGATAATTCCAACCATCAAATTTTCTTGGTGATAGTCACTGTTTCCATCTTTATAGTAACTTTTTCCCTCTATAGTAGCTTTTTCCCTATCGCGTGTATTTTCTAGGCCCATCAAACGGGTCTTTTGCTTTTGGTAATTGCGACATCTACGGCCGAACGACAATAAACAGAGAAAACATTTTGACACAGCGAATACAGTACGAAGGAAATGCTTGGTCTATTAGTTTTAAAAACTATTGCAAATTTATGTTGAAGTTGGTGTTAAAAATGAATACCCAG
>JAOTQE010055192.1:0-20034 GCA_025631205.1 Nesometra sesokonis
GACGCTATGTAAGAAATCATAAGGATAACGTTAGTGTAGAAAACAAGATTAACTTGTTGCTTTTAAATTTGTATGTGTAGTATTTTTATTTGAATAGAGGTGGAAAAGACGGGGGTGTTAGTATGTATTAATAAGCTAAATAAACTTGTTAGATGTTGAGGTTTTTGAGGACCAAATTTAGGGGTGGGGTAATTTGGCACACTGTTTACATAACTTAAACGTGCAAATAAAAACACTGCACTCCTCATTCCATCATAGATATTCGAAGAGGTAGGCCTTGTGTGGTGGGCCGCCAGGTTCACGCGGCCTGCCTAGTTTTAGGTAGTAGTTAATATGGACTGACATAGACCTGGTGTATAAATGGCCCGCGCATATGTGTAAACGACAATGCTAAAAGCATAAAATACACCGTATTAATAACAAAAAATCACTTTGAAACATGATGAATGTTTTACGATGGAAAATAGAGTACCGTTCTCAAACAGACTTTTACAACAATTAAGCAATGCGGAAAGACAACTTTAACCGACAAAAGCCGATCGCCGAATTGGACCACCTCAAACTACCCGGCCTAATGAACCGACTACATCCGAATAATCATCTCGACATTTGTAAGATATCTCGAATTGCCCTTGTATATCGCAATTAGTAGGCCTACTACTGCTTGTGAAGTCTCCCAAGAAAACAAAAACAAAGGTTTTGGCAAAAATAAACTCAAAAACTAGCCGTATGACTAATGGATATTTTTCGGTGATAGAAAATTTAGAGGGCGATTGATTCTTGAATAACAATTATAGTTTTGATAAAGAATTGAATTGAGTTGGTTGCCAACATAGTGGTATTTAGAAGAAAATAACCGAATTGAAAACAAATTCCAAAGCAAATGAATGTGTGTATGAGTGAACGGTATCCGTTTGATTAGCTAATGAAATGATGCACCTTCATAGATCAACGTTGTTTTTACATAATTTAGAAGGATAGTACATAGGTTTGTTCGAATCTCATCAAGGTTCAAGTAGTTATTAAGATAGTGGATGGACTGGTAATAATAGCCTATGGAAAGCGTGGTTGTATTGTCCTCACTATAATTTGACACTAATAGTTCACAATACGTACTCATACTATGAGTCTAAACAATGCACTTCACATCATCACATTATTTACTAAGTTTTCCAGCAATATAATTGCTCTTATACTCAAAGAGCGATATTGACCAGTATAAAAGTACTGTATAATATGATATACACGCCATCGTGACAGAATTCAATACTTCGACAGTCAGATCGTAGAGCAGGGACGGATGGTCAGAGTTTTATGGAGTCCAGAGGCATGCTTCCCGGGGTATTTTGGTCTTAGATGTCCGGGATTGGCCTCAGGGGCTTGTTAAGGGATTAATTTTTGTCTTATGATTGCTGAATATTTTCGTTTTATAGACAATGTTAATAATATTGATATATTTTACGTTCCAAAAGGAGGGGGCACCTCCCTTAAATCTACCCCTGTAGAGCCCCACCCCCGCCTACGATTTGATAAAAATAGTCTCGAATAGGCCTACAGGCAAATAGAAGACATCTGAAAACAAAGCTTCCTCAATGATCTTGAAAAATAAGTCCATTGGCTTCTTTTTAATGTTTTACGGTATTTCATTCGTAGTAGTATCAATACAATGTGTTTGGAATAGACGTCGGAATTACAATCTTTGTACGCAAAATGTTGGGTTTTTTCAAAGAAAGGTAAAATCATTGGCAGAAAAGACCACGTCATTGGGATCAGCTATCACTTGGCTGTCATTTGATTTGCACCCTTTGACAGTCCATTACATTTTTTTGAGAAAATTTAGATATTTAAAATTAGAAAATTATGATGAAAATCAGTTTCACACCAAATTTTCTTTGTCAAGGTGAAGGAACAAAGTTCCGTAATTCTAATGTAAGTTTTGAGAAAACGTACCGTATGATATTTTAACATCAAACTGATTTCAATAGGCGTGGGTCCAGGGTCCGGCTAGGGCCCGTGGAAAGTGTTCCCTACAAATTATCGATGCTCTCTTATAGTTTGGCAATAAAGTTATAAATTGTGTGGGGGGGGGGGGTGCGAAGGAATGGTAATGTATGGGTGATGCCCTGGGTAAATCTTAGTGTTATATTTTTAATAACTGAAATTTGTTGTCTTAATTTAATTTATTTAATTTTTACGGATCTTCATTAATGAACCCATTTGTTTCTATTTACAGTAACTGAATGCAGAACAGGTTGGCCAATATTAAATCGTTTGGGGCCTGATTCTAGTGGATGGACCATGGTTTCACCAGATAAAATACTGCTTTGTTATGGCCAAGTTACAAGGTGGACTTACCAAGGCAAAAATTCTAGGTCATTCCGAGCAATAATATTCAGGTCGGTAGGAGATTCTGCTACAGAATACAAAATTGTCGGTATCAATGACATACCAGCAGGAGCTTCTAACAGGGAAGTTACTTACATAGTACCAGAACAAGATCGTATTACAGTAGAGCCCGGAGATGTGATTGGATGGTCATCGGGAGTTTCTGTTTTAACATACAATCAAGGAGGAGTTTATTTGGTTTGGTGGGTGGGTGGTCATCTGCATGCTGGCTTGCAAACTGATCAAATAGTTAACATCAATACTGGTGTTGAACGACGAGAATACTCAATTGAAGTCACAGTCGAAATTCCACAAGGTAATTAGCGTATTTTATACCGGTACTCTATAACAGTCATGTTTACAACAACTGGAAACAGTATAGTACGTTTCTCATAGTTCTGTGATGTTATTTAAATATATTTCTTTTTTCCAGTTCTAAGTGAGATTTTCCAAAAATTAATTTCATGTATTGCTTGAATGTTAGATATCAATAAACATATAACGTTTGCGGTACACCACGTATGTAGTTGTACTCAACGTTTTGATTGATGTGCTTCGATCGTCCTCAGGAATGAGAGTGCAGATCGAAACACATCGGTCGAAACGTTGAGTAGCTTACAACATACGTGGTGTACCGCAAACGTCATATGTTTATTAACATTAATTTTAATATCCGTTTATTTGTGATGGGTTGCTTCGGTAATCCATGCCCAAACTATGACGCCAGATGCAAGAGGTTTATGTGTCAATTTTAGATGTTATTAAGGAAGACTTTGTGTAAAAGGAAATTATTCTGGTAATATTTTAAGCATGTATATACAATTCTACATTTCTGTTTCTTCCTACCTGTTGAAGTATGCAATGATGGTCCATGCCAAAATTTAGGAACATGTACTCAAACAACTCAAGATCCTTTGAAAAAATAATGAAAAGGAGATCAACGATCAAAACATGTAATAAGAGCAGGTGTCTAGAGATGTATTTTCAAAATTGTGTTGTTTTATGAAAATATTCATCATTTGGACAGTCTATAGTTACTAAAACGAAGTCTTTACCAACAGCAGTCTCTTGGAATTTTGAAAAATCTGAAAGCTTTGTAAATGGGAATCTTGGGTCAGAGGTCAAATTGACATTCCGGTCAATTTTGGGCACAAAGTTTAATTGGAGCAAATACAAATATAGGTATTCTGAACATTTTAGAAAAAAAGCAACTGGATACCCAGCGGTTACCGAGTTATTTGTACTCTATAAATTCACCCTTAATTTGCATATTTAAGCAAATTTGAATTTAAACAGAGCAGGTGGCTAGTGTGTGATTTCAACATTTTGTTATCTTATGAAAATTTACATCTTTTTTTGCATAGACACATTTATTTCGACTAATAGAAAAAAATACATAAAATACATTTTTACAATATAGTTAATTTATTCGGGGTCATCTCTAGAAATGTGAACTTGTCACGAGATCACCCTATATATAAATAATAATATAAATACTTATATAATTTTTAATTATAAAATAACATATAAAAACACCGTCAAAAAAGCTAATTAATTACTGATTAAAGGAAATATAGTGCTTCTTAATAGCCTTACGAAATACAGAGAGAGGTATACTATTTTTTAAATTGTCATTATTATCGTTCCATAATCGTGGTCCAGAGACGGATATAAAGTCAAGATACTAAAATGAAAATTCTACCAGCAGTAGTCTTGAAGTTACGCAAAATCTGTTAAAGCTATGTAAAACTGTGAAAATGCGGTCAAAAGTCAAACATGGTATTTCCGATCAATTTTTGGCACAAAGTTTCTTTGGAGCAAATAGAAATATAGGTCTTTCTAAAAATTTTAGAAGAAAAAATCAACTCTCTACATCCAGCAGTTGACGAGATGGGTACCCTATATTTTAATACCTAATGTTAATATTTATGCCAATTTGCATGTAAAAAGCAGGTGGCTAGGGGTATGATTTATATACTTTGTTCCCTTATGAATACATTAATCTTTTATAAAATCTAGATACTAAATTAATGAACATTCTACCAACAGTAGTCTTGGAGTTACCCAAACATTTGTGAAAGCTGTGTAAAACTGTAAAAATGAGGTCAAAGGTCAAAACGGCATTTCCGGTCATTTTTTGGTAAAAAGTTTTATTGAATCAAATAGAAATATAGATATTCTAAACAATTTGGAACCAAAACCAACTCTCAATATCCAGTGGTTGTTGAGATATGTGTATTCTATATTTGACACTTTATTTGTAATTTTTAGCTAATTTGTAGATGTTCCCGATGTGTGACAGAAGTGTGATTGGTGAAATTTCATCTATCATTCAGTTGTTGAAAATTGCCTTTGCGCGCTGTGTATTAATCCTTTTGTCTTGTCGGAAGCGAAAACAATAGCTGATCATGAAAGGCACCGGGATGTTCCATTATAAAATAGGGGTGTTTTGTATTTGAAAATATATGATTTAATAAAAATAGTGCATGTTTTCTAGTTTTAAATGTAAATGATATTTTCCAATTCACCAAACTTACATTTCGGTAATTATATGCTTTTAGAAGTGCAAAATTATGAACATTATGAACCTATTTTTAGCCTACATTAGAATGGGCCCGATCTTCAACCAAACGTGAATCTGCTAGTGTGGTAGAAATTGTCATTTATATATTGTCATAACTAACACAATTGTCATGTAAAATCATTACAAATTATACCTACACATTCGCCTACATACGCACAAATTACAAATTTAAATTTTAGGAAAACGTCGTAAAAACCATTTGACACTAATTTATCTCAAAAGTCCAGATATTTTTACTGAAAAATACGTTGAAATCTTGGCTTGCTATTTTATAAGCATTGGATGATCGACTGACTTGCTATTCATTGATTCTTACAAAAATAAAAAGTCCGACGCCGTGTATTAACCGATCAAATTGGTTTTTACGTTATGTGTAATTAATAAAGAAACATTTTGCCACAACAACTGCAAAAATTGGCCAAGTATCGCCGAAGCTACTACTAAACTTAAGACGTCATATTTCTGCTAAAACCGCAGATTTTACACGTGAAAATTTGAAAAACGACCTTTACAAAATAAAAAGTCAAAGGAGATTTCACAAGCTTATGAATTAAAATTTAGATCACTGAATTGAAAATAATATTAAATTTTGAATAGAATAACAAAACAATGGTGAAAATCGTAGAAGTAGAAGTGAAGTTATGACAATAAAGGTGTGAAAAAATAGCGAAAATCCCGAAAATCAAATTAAATGAATTCGCAACCTTAAAAATTCCCCCTACAGATGATCGATGCGCTCTTATATTTTTATAAATTCGGGGTGGGAGAAGGGAAGGAATCTTTATAAATGCAAATGCTTTTTTGCTTTCCATGGAGGTGGAGTGGGGTTTCAGATGAAAATCAGATAAAATATTAGTGTTATTGTTTTAATAACTGAAATTTGTTGTCCTAATTAAATTTAGTATTTTAATTTTTACAGAGCTTGATTAGTGAACCCATTTGTTTCTATTTGCAGTAACTGAATGCAGAACAGGTTGGCCAATAATAAATCGTTTGGGGCCAGATTCTAGTGGATGGACCATGGTTTCGCCAGATAAAATAATCCTTTGTTATGGCAAAGTTACAAGGTGGACTTACCAAGGAAAAAAATCTAGGTCATTCCGAGCAATAGTATTCAGGTCGGTAGGAGATTCTGCTACAGAATACAAAATTGTCGGTATCAATAACATACCAGCAAAAGCTTCTAACAGGGAAGTTACTTACAAAGTACCAGAACAAGATCGTATTTCAGTAGAGCCTGGAGATGTGATTGGATGGTCATCGGGATATTCTGTTTTAACATATAATCAAGGGGGAGATTATTTTGTTCAATGGGTCGGTGGCTATCTGCATGCAGGATTGCAAACTGATCAAATAGTTGACATCAATACTGGTGTTGAACGACGAGAATACTCAATTGAAGTCACAGTCGAAATTCCACAAGGTAATCAACTTATTTCGTACTCTATAATACTCCGGTTTACAACAACTGAAAACAGTAAAATAGTACGTTGTTCATAGTTTCGTGATGTTTTTTTTAATAGTTGATTCCTTTTATTCAGTTCTTAGTGAGATTGTCCCAACAATTGTCACGGGCTGCTTCAGTAATCCTCCCCAAACTATGGAACCACCTGCAAGAGGTTTATGTATCAATGTTTTGATGTATTTTAATGATGATTTTGTGTAATATAATGGTAACTATGTATCTACAATTCTACATTTTTTATCTATTTGTTGAAGTATGCAATGATGATCCATGCCAAAACGTAGGAACATGTAATCAAACAACTCAAGATCCTTTCTACGAATGTAGCTGCAAATCACCGTGGGCAGGAAAAACCTGCGAGCAGTATGATGGTACGTTGCCAACATCATCGTAATACTGTTTTTTTTATCTTTCGTGGGGGTCACCCACATTTATTTCATTCAGTAAGTCAAATGTATTATAAACATCAAATGATTTATACATTACATACAAGTTTGAAAATATATAGGTCTAACTGATAAAAATGTATTAAATATAGAAGTAAAAATTTTATCTTGTTAAAAGGTAAAAAAAATAAAACGATATATAAACATGCTATTGCGTACTATAATTTTAAGTTAATAAAGTGATGAAGCATATATTTTTTGAGTATTTATGGCATTTATTCTATATAAACTTAATTTACAGTGACGTGATAAAATTCCTTGGGCAGAATTCAGTATATGAGGCTAGTCATGGCAAACCCGCCAGTCAGTGTACAGATGCATTTTCAGGAGCATTTTGTGAAATATACGAGGGTAACATTTTAGAACAACATATATTACGCAAGTTTAATATTGTATGGAATGCGACTATTACACCTATAATTGATAAAATTTCATCGGTTTTCATAGATATATGCGAAAGTTCTTTAAAGTAAAACCAAAAAATATAAGCTTGTAAAGGTTTCTTTGACTGTTAGTCAATATTGTCAGTATGATTGTGCATGGTTTTCTCATTTTTTGCTTCCTACTGGTGTTTTTTGTTTAAATTCAAAATTCCAATTGGGTCAATTTGAATACCAGAATGTCTAGTTAAAATGTAATTTAAGTTAAACTAAATACCTTGTAATCTATAGTTAATTTGTTATTTCCCGTTAAATTAAATGAAAAATTGTCACCAGTGTTATTTTCTTTTGGCTTTGTAAATTGAATTGTTCTCTACTGTTAAATTTAAATAAAACATTTATGTATACATGGATGGATGGGTACATATTATGTATACATATATTAGTAGTATCATATAAAAAATTGATCAAAATAAAATCAACTGATTATTTTATGAAAAGTCCATAAGAGTGAAAAGAAACGTGCATGTTTAGAATAAAGAGGTGAAGTTAGGTTCTTCTGGCAGTTATAGTTACGAGGATATTGATCGTCTTATATTTTGACCTCTTGTGTGCATATTTTACCTAATTTACATATAACATCAATGGAAATTGTATCCAAATGATACCAAAGGTAAAATGTGGCATTTCAGAAAAAAGTTTCATTAGAGTAAATACGTGTGTGTTTCGATCAGTGGTTCCGAAGATATGGGCACTCTAATATTTTGACCCTAATTTGCATATATTAACAGTTGTAGAAAGTTGGAAATTATTTTTAATTTAATCTTCACATCATATATGGTAATTATGAAAACTAATTTGTTTTACAATTTATTTGAGTTGCATTGTAAATATTAGTATCTTTTCAATGGAAATTGTACCGAAATGAGGTCAAAGATCAAATCAGGCATTTCCGATAGGAAAGTTAAGAACAAAAGTTCCATTAGAGTAAATATAAACGTGTATGTTCTCTGAATCAGTTAGTGAAAAAAAAATCAACCTTTTATGACCAGTAGTTACGAAGATATGGGTACTCTTATATTTTGACCCTAATTTTCATATTTTAGGTAATTTGCATATATTATCAGGTGTTGAACGTATGCAATCATTTTTAAATTGTCCTTCACATACATGGTAATATAATATAAAAATTATTTGTTTTACAATTTATTTGAGTCTGTATGGGTCTGTAGCCTAAAATTACCTTTTTGTGATACAGAAACACTGTTCCAAATGTCATGCTTTTACCATAAAGTGCACAATTCGCTCTTTTTAAGTTAATCTGTTAGACTATTGAGCGCGTTGTTTCTTATGTAGCAGCGGGGCGTGATTTGATTTGTTGTATTACGAACACAACAGTTTTAGTAAGCGCTTTCGTGTAACTGAATTTGGGAAATATGTATTTGTTGGAATGTCATCATCTAGTTGTTAAGTAGTAAGTCTATGTTGACACCACGAAGAAGCACAAACTGTTACGCGCACGGGGAGAAGTGTGCGGGTAAAGACGTAAACTGTGGCGATCATATTTGTTGATCTCAAATACGTCTCTTTGCACGTCTTTTCTCTCTCGCGCGCGTAACATTTTGTTGCTTTTTGTGGTGTTACTGATGAGATGGTTTGTGCTATTCGTATGGCCGAGAGGTTAAGGCAAGGAATCGTGAACCATAGAAAAAGAAAGACACGAGTTCGAGACCCATTCGCACCAAGGTTCATATGGTGGGAAAGTGTTATCGGGTAAGAACTACAAAGCTTAGGTCCAGTGTATACAATGGCTCGTGTGCACTTTAAATGAACCCAGAACACCTGCGAATAGTATTGTGGCACCTTGCGTAATAATTTTTCTTTCTATTTTTTGTCTGAATCTGCATTTTAATTCGCTTCGTTTATCTTAGGTTGCTCTAGTAATCCATGTATGAGCAATGGAATCTGTACAAATGGAAATGGAGAGTTTATGTGTCAATGTACAGATGGATATTCAGGAACATTTTGTGAAATTTATGATGGTAATATTTTAGTACAACAATATTATTGTATATGCTAACCTTAAAACTAGGCGCTATATTTCTTTCACTACACAGAAGCATGTAATATTCTTCCATGCCAAAACTTAGAAACACATTTTCAAACAACTCAATATCCATTCTAACTTTGTATCACCATAGACAGGAGAAACTTGCAAAAACTATGATGGTACAATGCTCAGTGCTGATACCTTCGTAATAATGTTTTAGAAAGTTTATTTCTCATTTACAACAAGCTTGCTATTGTCTGAATGTTAATTTGTTTTTTTATGTCTAGGTTGTTTTAGCAATCCATGTGTGAGCAATGGAACCTGTACCAATGGGAATGGAAAGTTCATGTGTCAATGTACGGATGAATATTCAGGAACATTTTGTGAAATATATGATGGTAATAATTAAAATACATTTAATCAGTGCTGATACCTTCGTAATAATGTTTTAGAAAGTTTATTTCTCATTTACAACAAGCTTGCTATTGTCTGAATGTTAATTTGTTTTTTTATGTCTAGGTTGTTTTAGCAATCCATGTGTGAGCAATGGAACCTGTACCAATGGGAATGGAAAGTTCATGTGTCAATGTACGGATGAATATTCAGGAACATTTTGTGAAATATATGATGGTAATACTTAAAATACATTTAATCAACAACGTTTAATGTTGTACGCACAATTCTAATCTTACAACACATATTTTTATTTCTTTCTACTTGTTGAAGCATGCAATATTGGCCTTTGACCAAACTAAACAATATGTTTCAAACAACTCAAGATCCTTTCTACGGATGAATATTCAGGAGCATTTTGTGAAATATATGATGGTAATACTTAAACTACAATTCACCGTGGACAGGAGAAACTTGCGGAAACTATAATGGCAAGATGCTCAAATGCTGCCACCTTCGTAATAATGTTTTAGAGAGTTTATTTCTCATTCATTAAGCTTGCTGTTGTCTGAATGTTAATTCGTTTCCTTTGTCTTAGGTTGCACCAACAATCCATGTTTGAACAATGCAACCTGTACCAATGGGAATGGAGATTTTATGTGTCAATGTACGGATGAATATTCAGGAGCATTTTGTGAAATATATGATGGTAATACTTAAAATACATTATATCAACAACGTTTAATGGTATGCACAATTCTAATCTTACAACACATATTTCTATTTCTTTCTACTTGTTGAAGCATGCAATATTGACCTTTGACCAAAGTAAGCAACATGTTTCAAACAACTCAAGATCCTTTCTACCTATGTAACTACGAATCACCGTAGACAGGAGAAACTTGCGGAAACTATAATGGCAAGATGCTCAAATGCTGCCACCTTCGTAATAATGTTTTAGAGAGTTTATTGCTCATTCATTAAGCTTGCTGTTGTCTGAATGTTAATTCGTTTCTTTTGTCTTAGGTTGCTCCAACAATCCATGTTTGAACAATGGAACCTGTACCAATGGGAATGGAGATTTTATGTGTCAATGTACGGGTGAATATTCAGGAGCATTTTGTGAAATATATGATGGTAATACTTAAAATACATTATATCAACAACGTTTAATGTTATGCACAATTCTAATCTTACAACACATATTTCTATTTCTTTCTACTTGCTGAAGCATGCAATGTTGACCTTTGACCAAACTAAGCAACATGTTTCAAACAACTCAAGATCCTTTCTACCTATGTAACTACGAATCACCGTAAACAGGAGAAACTTGCAAAAACTATAATGGCAAGATGTTCAAATGCTGCCACCTTCGTAATAATGTTTTAGAGAGTTTATTTCTCATTCATCAAGCTTGCTGATGTCAGAATGTTAATTCGTTTCCTTTGTCTTAGGTTGCTCCAACAACCCATGTTTGAACAATGGAGCCTGTACCAATGGGAATGGAGAATTTATGTGTCAATGTACTGATGAATATTCAGGAGCATTTTGTGAAATATACGATGGTAATACTTAAAATACATTATATCAACAACGTTTAATGTTGTACGCACAATTCTAATCTTACAACACATATTTCTATTTCGTTCTACTTAATGAAGCATGCAGGGATGCTCCATGCCAAAACTTTGGAACAATTTTTCAAACAACCCAAGATCCTTTCTACCTATGCAACTGCGAATCACCGTGGACAGGAAAAACATGCGAAAATTATGATCGTACGATGCTCAAATGCTTGCACCTTCGTAATACTGTATTAGAGAGAGTATTGCTCATTCATCAAGCTTATTATTGTCTGAATTTTAATCCGTATCTTTTATCGTAGGCTGTTCCAGCAATCCATGCATGAGGGATGGAACCTGTTACAATGAGAATGCAAAGTTTATGTGTCAATGTACGGATGAATATTTAGGAACATTTTGTGAAATATTATATGATTGTAATACTTCAGAACATTTTATTACCTTTATTATTGTATCTACAATGCTAATCTTAAAACTGGGAGCTATATTTAATTCAATACAGAAGCATGCAATGACGATCCATATCAATACTTAGAAAAATATAAAGTAAAACTTATTAAAATATATTAAAACAACTACTCGTGATCCATTTATGAATTGTTACTAAAAACATGAGCAAATCCGAACTATATAGTGGTACTTTATGGGTGTTCGCAAAATATTGTTATTGAAGTTTAGTGTTCATTTTAACAAGTTTGATATTGTCTGAATCTTAAATTTAATTTGTTTCTTTTGTCAAGGTTGCTCTGGCAATCCATGCCGGAACAATGGGACCTGTACCAATGGGAATGCAGAGTTTATGTGTCATTGTACAGATGGATATTCAGGAATGTTTTGTGAAATATATGATGGTAATAATTCAAAAATACAAACAAATATATCAGCATACGTTTAATATTATACTTAGAATAAACAATCTCAATGACATTTTATGGCATATACATTTGTAGAAGCATCCAATAGAGCTCCGTGTCAAGCTCAGGAAAATGTTTCAATAACACTGAAAATTCATTCTAATTATAGTACTCTTCCAATGAGGAGGAGTGTTTACGTAATGGTCAATCTAAATATCTTGTGAAGTTTTATCGTTCAAATGCTACCAGGAAGGCACACACAGTTAAGCGCGTGTGGTTGAAGAAAGGCTCACGCGTAGAGACGTAAGTTGTGGACGCTCTAATCAAAACGTATCTACAAACTTGGTTAATCATTACATGCGCACATCATGGTAGTTTTCTTTTTTTAGTCAGTTCATTATTTTACTTATTTCTAATCTTAATTTTAATTCGTTTTTTTGTTATCTTAGGTTGCTCGAGTAATCCATGTATGAGCAATGGAACCTGTACCAATGGAAATGGAGATTTTATGTGTCAATGTACGGAAGAATATTTAGGAACATTTTGTGAATTATATGATGGTAATCTTTTAGAACATTTTATTACCTTTATTATTGTATCTGCAATGCTAATCCTAAAATTAGGCGCTACATTTATTTCAATACAGAAGCATGCAATGATGACAATTCATGCCAAAACATTACATACGGCATGAACCTTCATACACTTAACCACGAACCAAGTTTGAAGTCAATGTGCCAACTATTCCTGAACTTATGCCTGATTACACGAATTTGACTTTACCTTTTGTTCGCCCATGAGCTTGACCTTTGACACTGTCCCTTGAAAATTCAATCACCTCAAGATCATTACTCAAGGAAAACTGTAGCCACGTCTCTATAGTTCTGATGGAAACTGTAGCTTTCAGGCTGTTCACAAACAAACAAATACACAAGCAAGCAACAAACATGCAAACAAAGAAACAATCTGGGGAAACATAATCTCTCCAACTTAGTTGGCGGAGGTAATATATCAGCAATGTTTAATATTATACCTATAATGACAATCTCAAATAAATGTTATAGTATATATAATTGTCAAAGCTAAGAAACATGTCTCCAACAAACTAAATTTTTAAAAATCCATTCCAAGTATACTCCTCTTTCAATGAGAATGAATGTTTATGTACATAATTATGGACTGAATGGTCAATCGAAACATACTGTGAAATTTATCGTCGACTGACACAAAGAAAAGGCAGAAACAGTTAACCGTGTGTATAGGTTACAGAAAGACGCGCGTAGAGACGCAAGTTGTGAACGCTTCTTTGCGTCGTATTCAGTTTATCATATCATTATTATTCCCAATCTTAATTTGAGCATTCGTTTCTTTTGTCTTAGATTGTTCGAGTAATCCATGTGTGGGCAATGGAACCTGTGCCAATGGGAATGAAGAGTTTTTGTGCCAATGTACAGATGGATATTCAGGAATATTTTGTGAAATATATGATGGTAATATAAGCCTCATATCAGACACTTTTAGTATTATGCAGAGCTGATCTTTAACAACATATTTCTTTGTAGATTTTGTAGAAGCGTTCAATGGTGTTCAATACCAAAACTCAGGAACATGTTTTCAAACAACTGACGATCCATTCTATGAATGTATCTGAATGAGTGTGTAATCTCAAAAAAATTGGAGCGATTTTACATTTATATGGCGTGAATTTTCATTTTTTCTGGAGTGATCCCGCAGACCACTCTTCAAATAACGGTCTTCACTCCCTTACATTAGTAAGTAAATCCATTGTCACAGCCTGAGGCTCATAGGACTGGAGTTTATTTCCAGTTTCTGTAGCGTGAAGTGGATGAGAGTATGATACTTCCCCTGGATGGGACACTACTCCATTGCAGGTTTCTTCCCAGCATTTTGCCGGTACCCATCGTACAGCTGGGTAGACTGAAGCAATGTGAGTAAAGTGCGTTGTTCAGGTGCACAAGGAACTGGGGTGAGTCTCGAACCACCGACCTCTCGATTGGGATTCTGAACCGCAACCGCTGCGCCAACTTTTCCCAATTTGGAGCGAATTTACATTTATATGGTGTGAATTTTCATTCTTTTTGGAGTGATCCCGCAGACCAATCTTCAAATAACGATCTTCACTCCCTAACATTAAGAGAGTATTATTTGATAATTATGATTTAGATGAAGATGACGACGACAATGAAAATGATAGATGTATAGATGGATTAAGGGATGGATTAATGGATGGGTAGTCGATGGATTGGTTGTGGTGAGGGAACGACGACGATAGCAACCACGACGAGAACATAGATAATAATAATAATGCAAAACCAAACTGTTTATAAGGTGTTATTGCAGATGAATGATGATGAGGGTTATGTTGATGATGGTGATATTTGATTTAAAAGACTACATATTAATTTTTTTTTTTCCAAATGTAGAGGTGGGAAATTCAACACAATACGGCACAACGAATGATGGGGATACTGCTAATGTGGACATTAGTGGAATAAAAGAGAAACTTAACAGTTTAAATAAGGTACAGTGTGTATTTTAGAGTTATAAAAAACACACAATTAAAAAAATAATCTAAATAAGTCTAATTGTATATTATTTAATACATTATAACTTGAGAACTTGAGATACTGGTCTTACTAGCATAGAATACTGGATTAAATACAATAAACAATGGTTGTGTTTGTGGTTCAGGCAAACATAGGACAAAAATAGTGAATTTAGATTTGCTGAGAGTAATGTCTGTATTTTTTATAATGCATCTCAGGAAAAAATCCTTTTTCTATTTTAGTAGATGATCTGCCGTAGAAAGTCTGCCTACAAAACCGGCTTTTCCCTTTGGTGTTGTTGGTCTGTAATTGTCCTTCTCTTTTGGAATAATTCTAAGGAATATCTTGTTAATATTATACAGAAGGATTAATGATCTATGGTTCTTTATGTCAGTCTTTATTGTGTAGCAAATTCATTTTAGCTGCTTTCATGTGATTGGGATTTTCTTGTCATCTAATATCTTTATTTCTACATAAACTGAGTTATTTTCTGGAATAATTCTAAGGAATATCTTGTTAATATTATTCAGAAGAATTAATGATCTATGGTTCTTTATGTCAGTCTTTATTGTGTAGAAAATTCATTTTAGCGGCTTTCATGTGATTGGGATTTTCTTGTCATCTAATATCTTTATATCTACATAAACTAAGTTATTTTCTCCCCTGTATAATAAGGTCACTTGTTAATTGTCTGGACCTGGTGCTTCATTTTTGTTCATCTTGTTACATTTTTTTACTGTACTTGTTACCGAATGGAAGCGTAAACGCTGAATTACATGGTTAGGTTATAAATTCTGACATTAAAAAAAATCTTACAAGACAATAAATTCAAAGCAAAATTAGGTAATCATAGAATTAAAAATCAATAAATTATACAAAACATTACTGTATAATATGGAAAATATAGAAAAAAAAACGGTAGATTTCTATTAATTATGATCTGGTGTAACAGTGTATACAATCTCTCTGTTTGAGTATGACTTATTCTAGTTTTGTTTGTTTAGCTATTTCTGGCAGAGCCTAGTCAAACGAAGGATATCTCAAAATAACCTGGCGTACAACACGACTCATGTTTTCACGACACCTCCCGTAATATCTGAAAATTTGTAATGTAGTATGAAAGAAGAATGCCATGTTTTGTATTTTCTCGTTCTGGTTTGTTGTCTTTGTTTTTCTCTTACTGACTTTGTAATTCATTAGGTTTATGTATTCCGCTTTGCCCTGGATTTTCCATATTTGTTTGCTGGATGTTTGATAAGTGACCTCTGGTGAAATATTAGATTTTTCGTCAATCAGCACATTATTTCATAACATTTGATATTATTGTGTGTGTGTGTTCGCTATCTCCAGATTTCTAAATTTATAGAAACCTTAAGATATTCATATTCTTTTCTTCTAATGGTATTATTGAAATGTAGTCGAGGAGGCTTCTTGCTTATGCGTATTTCTGCTCTTACCATTTGATGGTCATTTAGGGTGTGGTTATTATTTCACCCTCTTTCCTAATTTCTCTCTCTATCTCCCCCACCCTCCCCTCTCTCACTCGTTTTCCCTCTCCAAATTGTCATAATGAAGGTATTTTTTTTTCATATGGGCCTTCTCACGTCAAGTATCTGGTCTGTTTTTAGTTGGTTACATACCCTTTGTAATGACAGTTATATTTGATTTATTTGACCTGTTACAAATCGTCGCAGTGTTGATTCTTCGCTCGTCTCACATCCTAGTTTTGCACTAAAATATCCCTTCAGTATTGTGTATTTTCTTTGTTTTCTTTTATAACACTGTCTTAACAACATATATATAACACATAGTAAATTAATTTGTGGAGCCAAACCAAATGATACATAAGTCGCAAATGCTAATTTTCAAAATAGGCAGAAATTTAAAAATGGTCATTTTTACAAATTTTATTTAATAGTATTTAATATAAATATACAGTTTATACCTTAAAATTTTATACTACCTTAACAATTTTCAGATATATGATCAAAGAATGTTCAAAAACTGCAATTTAAAATGACCTTGCTTAGTCAATGTACACTGATAAACCATTTTCAAATGCAGTTTTCTCAAAACAAACGTTGTTTTAAATAATAATTGTTCATAACTTCGCAAGGAAACATCGTATAAAACTGAGTTGTTTGCATGTTAAAGATAATGTGTGATTTTAAACTCAATTTTCGACTTATGCCTCATTTGGCTTGGCTCTGCCACATTTATACACTTTAAATAACTTTAATATGATTAAGTTTGGATAAATCTAATTTGGTATTGAACTAAGTCTGGAACCAATTATTTTAACATACAATTACTTGACTAAATACAAATTAATTGGCTGTATGTTAATATTATATAAACCAAATTGTTCATTGTCTTACAACCCATTTAAAAAGTTTTTTAACTTTTGAAATGGGTAGTAAGACAATGCCAAATTTGGTCTTAGATTAATCCAAATTTAAAAGCTAGATTTATTTAAAATTGAGTTACAGTATAATGCATTGCTGGTTAACTGGTTAACTCCACCGTCAAATAAACACATCTGTATGATCTCTGTCGGTCTATTGGACAATTCTTTCTGGTGTTTATTAGAATACATTTCGGTAGTTTTAATCTTCTTTAGTGAAATTTGCATATTGTAGGCTAAAATATTGCTAAATAAATTTAATATTTGTAGGAGAATGTCACTGAAAACAATGTCGCTGATGTTGCCAAAGCTCTTGGAAATCTTACTAGAATTGCAGATGATCTTGATAGAGATGCCATTTTGACAGCTACACAAATTTTAGAAAGTATAGTGGAACTCCAAAAGGCAGATGAAACGGTACAGTTTAACTGTTTTCACATTTGATCTGTCTGTACACGGATAGGCTTTTAAACATTTTAGTATATTGCAATTAGTAAAAAACTCTACACTCTACTTTGTAAAATTTATACCCTTTAAATTTTAAAAATTGACTTTTGTTGAATCGGGTTAGAGGTTCTAAAATATTTTAGAATAGTGTCGTAATACTTTCGAGGTAAGCAATGCATTTGACACCAAAGGTTAATCGCATAATCTTTCTTTAAAAACTGATTTCAATTTCTAGGGAATCTCGGATAATCGGTTAATTGTGTCATTTTTCTTCCCTGCTTTGCTGTCTTTAACAAACACTTGTGGAAGCACATATTGTGTAGGCCTATAATGCGCTCTATAAATGACCAAGAAATTATACCAATAGAAATAAGTACAATGTCACCACAGCGCAAAAGGGCACAACTAAAACTTGAGATTGCCTGTATTTTACTGTATTCTTACAGAAGAGGCAGATGCAATGGTCTGTACAGTATACATTTTCACAATACAGTACGTCTGTACATAAATAGGGTTTTTGCATTTTATTCCATTGAAACACCTCCAAATACATTTTACAAGAATGTGTTTTTGTTGACTCCGATTATTGAGGTTCTAAAATATTTTAGAATAGTGTCGTAAAATACTTTCGAGGCAAGCAATACATTTTTACCATTGGCACCAAAGGTTAATTACATAATCTTTCTCTAATAACTGATTTCAATTTCAAGGTAACCTCGGATATCGTTAATTGTGTCAATAACTTGATGGAATCTGGGTTTTTCGAAAAAGAAAAAGACCATCCAGTACGAGATGTAGGATGCTCAGTTGTGAGGTCGTTGGAAAAACAACTTTCAACTGCCGCTGCAGCTGGTATGAATTTCTCTGAAGATCTAAGTAACATCAGAATAAGGACGTTGACAGTCGATTCCAAATCTGTTGAAGAATATCTAACGTTCGATTCGCTTTCTAAAGTCGGATCTTCCATTTCTCTTCCACATGAGCTTACCAACTTAAATTGGAAACAAACTGGACGAGATGACCTTCATTTGTACTTCACTGTCTATCATCATAACTCGCTATTTACATCACGTTTTCTTAGCAAGTCTACTGTAGCAAACAGTGAGGTGATTGGAGCTTCATTAGCAGGAGTAGAAGCCGTAGAATTAGTACATAATGTTAAAATGGTTTTCCACATTTCCAACAACGTAAGTAAATCAATTTCTCCGAATCGTCTTTGAAATATACCTTCAAAATGAATGGCACCTGAAGTCTGAATTGCCTCTAATGTTTACTCAACTTCAAACTAAACACTAGAAGAAATATAATAATAATTGTTATGTCTCCTATAAATATATAGACAGTAAATTACCACCACTCAATTTATATTATTTTATCACCTTGTAATTCATCCAGATCACACCATACTCGAAATATGATACAAGACTCACTAGCGCTCACTTTTGTTAATCGTCAAGATCCCATTCAATGGAACAAACGTCCATGTTATATAAAAAACACGATTTAATTAAGTTTAATAAAGAAACAGAACACTTTATACGCAGAAATTATAAATTTATGGTTTTATAGGTGTTAGTGAATGACATACAGTGTGTTTATTGGGACTTTAATCTGGATGACGGTGCAGGAAATTGGTCCACTGACGGTTGTGTATATAATGGTACCACAGAAGGTGGCTTTGTCTGCCTTTGTAACCACATGACAAATTTTGCTATGCTTATGGTAAGAAAATTGTTATCTTGTTTTTTTCACAGAGGAATTGGTAATATAAACAGCCAAAACCCTATTACGCCACTACGACAATATTACGTTTTAAGCAAAACAATGTATTATTATTCGATTTTGCACTTGTATCACATGGTATAATACGGTAAATTGTCCATGCCACTGTTAACCAATTTTTAAAGGATAACGTTAGGCCTGTTGGAGCATTTCGAAACTGATAACATTTACCACTAAGTTGATACCGAAAAATGTCTGGCGCATGTTCTATAAGTAATTTACGCTGAGTTTGGATGCCTTATTTTCTGATGTTGACATAACCAAGATGCCACTTGTGTCAAGCTTTAGGCAGGCCTAGCCTAAGTGAATTGTTTATCAATAAAATGAGTAGGCACAGGCTATTACCTTGGCCTGCTAGATGGACGTAGTACCTATTTCATCATGTTTTGACTTCAGACATTTTAATTATTACCTCAATTTGATCTCACATACGATGCAACTCATTTTTGTGAGGTTTCACATTTGTACTCCATCTTGCGAAATATTGTTAAAAAATGTTCGACCCATATCAAATCTTCCTTTCCTTGCTAAGCTTATTGAAAAAATCGTTTCAAATCAATTATTGTTGCACCTTTCAAATGTGCAACTTTAAAATCCTTTCCAATCAGCGTATAAAGCAGGTCATAGTACCGAAACGGCACTTACCAAAATTCATAATGATATTGTCCACGCTCTTGATCGTAAACGGGTTGTT
>JAOTQE010055203.1:0-20034 GCA_025631205.1 Nesometra sesokonis
AATCCACTTTGCTAAACAGGAAACCAGTGATGCTAATGATGCTTATTAATTAAGTTAACCATAGTGGGAATAGGCGAAGAAGATAGTCTAGTCGATTTACAGAGAGTAACTTCAAGAAAGCGGTTGGATCTGAGAGACCTTGTTGATGTTGTAATGTATGTTGTATATTGTGATGAAATATAATTACGATAGTACTCATAATTGATTAAAACTAAATTTATGAAAAAATTGACTTCAGACCTATTTTGTTGATTATCTCAATTTGATCTCACCTACGATGCGACTCATTTTGTGGTGAGAACTCACAAATAGGTTGGCATTCTGTACTTTAATTACTATATGTGAGGTCTCACCGCAAAATGAGTCTCATGGCAGGAAAATCCAAAATTGAGTTATTGGTATCTAATTGTGAGGTATCACCACAAAATGAGTCTCATGGTAGAAAATCCAAAATTGAGTTATTGGTGTCTAATTGTGAAGTCTCATCACAAAAAAAGTCTCATGGTAGATAAATCCAAATTGAGTTATTGGTGTCTAATTGTGAGGTATCACCACAAAATGAGTCTCATGGTAGAAAATCCAAAATTGAGTGATTGGTACCTTCTAACAGAGCTTTTTGTAAGCTGTAATCTGCATTTTAAATGACATTCATTGGATAAGAAAATCCAAAGATATGAGCATTTGAAGTTTTCATGTATGGAAATATGGTTTTGAGAAAATTGTCAATAAAGCAATCGAAAAATAAACAATTAAATACTATATATTTCAGAAAATCTGCATGAACGACACCTTGCTGCATAAAAACGTACATAAAACGTATATTAATATGAAGTTCCATAGTAATCATAATTGATCAAAACTAAATTTCTAAAAACGTTTGACTTAAGACCTATTTTGGTGATTATCTCAATTATTTGATTTGATTTTGTGGCGAGACCTCACATATATCCTGCTCTGTTATGCGCTTCAATTAGAATATCTCCAATGGTTGACACGGTCCTGTAGTCAATGGCGGAACAAGTGTTCTTGGACTTTCGTAGCGTAATGCTATCATGAACTATTACTTAATTCTGCATACAGTTTATGTTGGTTTCATGACAATCGTTGTTTATTTGACTATATCTGTTGTGTTTGTGAATTTGCTGGGTCCACTGAGTAGTAGGAACTGCCTAGTTTTTGTAACACTTGCCTTGCGCTTAACCATACTATGGACAAAATAAAACATCAGTAACAATACACACATGCCTGTTATCCATTTAGGCATGCTATATACAAATTTAAATCTCATCCGAGGCGAGAGGGGATAGGTCTATATCAATTCTTTGGGTTTTTTTTTAAATTTTTCAACCTATCCAACAGTACGGGGCGTCGTCCGACACACTACCCATTATGTCCTACAAACCATGGTTTGTTTTTTACAAACCATGATTTGTAAAAGACAAACCACTTTTCTTTTTATCGAAAGACAAACCATGGTTTGTAAAGACAAAAAATGGTTTGTAAAAGACAAAAAAAAAGACAAATCATGGTTTGTAAAAAACAAACCAAGGTTTGTATTTCGATAAGAAGACAAACCATTGTTTGTCTTTTACAAACCATGTCTTGTCGTTACAGACCATGGTTTGCCGTCCGACACTACCCATCTGTCCTACTAACCATGGTTTTGCAGTGGCGTTGTTTTTTGTGACGATCCTAGGATTAACCCAGAAATCGGAATTGACAGGCAGGCACTTTAGCTACCAAGCAACAACGTCATAAAAAGCGCCACCACACTTCGATTTAATTTAATTCATTCAACAATAAGTCGACAAAATGAAAGTGAAAATAGAATTATTACATATTGCCGATGAAAGGGAGACACTTTCAAATTCTTACGAGCTTGACACTGGGTGCCTTTCAAATTGAAACTACAATAATATATCAACCACGGTACTCTTACACTACATAAAAACTAAACCTAACTAATGCAAAGAATTGTAAGCCCCCACCCCCCTCCGCCATCCCCATTATCGCCAAAGGTAATTAATCCCCATTAGAAACGCCGGGTCTAAAAGTGACCCTAAAATAAATAATAAACGCACATATATGGCAGAGCCAAACCGAGACATAAGTCACAAAAATGCTAGTTTTCCACAATAGGCAGAAATTTAAAAATGGTAATTTTTTTCAAATTTTATTTTATTTAAAAAATATACAGTCATACATGCAACTTTCATACTGCCTTAAGTATTTTCAGATATTATGATAAAAAAATGTTGAAAAAATGAATGCAATTTTAAATGACCTTGCTTAGTCAAAGTATATTGATAAACAATTTTCAAATGTAGTTTTCTCAAAACTTACATTTTAAATGTTCGAACTTCGATTGTTCATAACTTCGCAAGGAAACATCGTATGAAACTGGTTTTTGTTTGCATGTTAAAGATAATAATGAGTAGTATAATGCATAAAAAAACTCAATTTTCAATTTTTCCGACTTATGTCTCATTTTTATCTCTGCCACATATTGAGCCATGCATGGCATAAACACGGTACCAGACCACGCGAAATTGGAGGGAACGTATTTTTTTCAAAATGTATTCATTTTTTCCTCGTCAAAATCAAAACCAAGTACCACGCCCACGCGGACCACCCTCCTCCGTTTTCCTACTGGATCCACGATATTTTAATTGTTATTAATTAATTAAGTAGGTATTAATTAAGTAGGTATTAATGAGGAACAGAATATAGATCAGACAATTAACGTAAGTAAAAGTACTACTGCATTAGCATAATTGACAGATAGTATCTATTTTGAATAGCTGTAAATGATGATTATTTTCGAATTTGAAAATTAAATGAGGAGAGTATGGTAGACGAGACTATCTCAAATGAACAGACGGGTATTTACTTTTATAATATATTATATTGTATTCAAAAACAAACCAACAACAAAAAGAAATCACAACGTAGGGGCCATTTCAAATTCACATTTGCAGTGTTCTATTGCTATTAAGTCTACTGCGGTTACTTCAGTAGTCCAGTGACATTTTTTCTTTGGAGTCTGCAGGTCGTCTCATTATCGGTAATTATTTGATAGTTTCTGTGTTAGCGTTAAGTGAATTTTTGTTTTGCAGTAACCGAAGCAGGATCCCTTACAGGATTGCATGCCTATTTTACTACAAGACAGAACAGATATATTAAAATGTACAATCAATAAATACAGTTTCAAAATTTACAATTATTGCGAAGAAGAAAACATAATTTTATTTGTCGGTAAAAAGGGAGAAATTTAGGCCTATGTCGTGAGAGCGGATTATTTTGTGCGTGTAATTCCTGGGGGCGCATTAATCATCCAGTTTTGAGATCGCGATGGGTAACATTTTGATACGGTACTTGTACAGCATGCTTCTCTATTTATTTTCATACAGAGTAGACGTGTTTCCGATTTTCCGGGTTTACACAATATATTATCGTACTTTTTATGCGTTTGTGAGATATTGCTGTCTACCACTTAAAAATATTATAACGGTTAAAAAAGAGACAGATGATATTGTCTATAAGTCGGCCATACATAAATGTGTGTTTGAAAGCATTCTGGATAGTTTTTGTCAGAGATATTGAAGTTACCGATCCTACAACCTTTCGAATTTACTTTACTACGTATTGTCAACGTGTTGGCGGTCTACGTTTATATCGGTGAATATCATAAAATATAATTATAATGTAAAAACGATAAATTACACAAGCATCTTGAAAAATGTAAAATAATCACTAAATTTATTACCTCCTCCATACTAAAAGTATCCACTTGTTAAACGTTAACAAACAATATATAGGTCTTACCTAACAACAAGAAACGATTAATAAACTATTGCTTTACAATTAGCGAAGAAAACATTGAAAACACGGATTAGGCGCTGCAATTTCTTGTTTAATCATCTGAGCTGGATTATTGAAACGTGTATGCACATCCCATGTAACAATTTTACCATTTTTTTCTACTAGAATAAAAATCTAGAAAAAAAATAATACAGGATTACATATTACATGTACACCCGCGTCCTTTAATTCTACGCAGAGAGAGATGCACACATGAATTGCGCGCGTCGTAACCATGCATCCGGCCCTTCATGGATATGCGGTTACCCAGTAACGTTACGCGTTTCAATATCTATAGCGACAGCAAACACAAAATAAAAACTATACACAAAAAAATCTGCAACGATAGTCAACCAGCAAATTACCATTATTAATCTAGTAATCAATGTAATTTCAAAAGGTAATTCTAATATTATTTTTAAGCTGAAATATTTATACAACTAATATATTATGCATTTATATGGCTAAGCTAGACTTTATTATTTAATTTGTCATATATATTCTAGGCTAGGGGTTTTTTAGCTTGCTGTCTCTGCGCACTTGGTTTCTTGCTGTGCACGCGCCCGGTAGTCAGGCTTAGTGCGGGTTCAAGCACACTCTGCTGTCCTGGTGTTTCCTTCCGAGATAGGTTGAGTTAGCGCAGACAACTAAAATTAAACAAGATCAAGGGAAACGAAAATATTACTTTTCACAATTTAGTTTTTACACACCTTGATTTGAAATTAAGTTAAATTAACAATTGTGTGATTTACATCCAATACTCAGGATTTTATTTATCACCATGCTATCAATCAATAACAGTATTTTTATTTATTGTTTTTAATTTTATTTCATCCACATCCAACAGCTTAATCGCCAATTACAGGATGGATATACTATATCATGCTTATAAACTGAGATTCTTTACAAGGCTTAGGCATTAGCGTTGTTGTCATGAGAATAATCCTGTTGCTTGGTCAGGATTGAACCCAGGACCATGGGATTGGTAGGCAAAAATGTTAACCACCAAGCTACATCGCCACTACTACTAAGTGTTATTAATATGTTCTTATTACTCATTTATAATTATTATTTATATGAATTGTTCTTTACAACATTATTAACCTCACTGCTGTTGTATTATGTTGTGCCAATAGGGCTACTGATGATGTTATCCACTACCTTTTTAAGCATTATGTTAGTAGATCGTTTGCCTATTTATTACTACTATATAATTTAATCACTTGCTAATTATTGTTATCATTGTTTTAATATTCTGTGTCTTAATATTATATGTCTTCAGTACCCTTTATAGTTTTCATGTTAATGCTGATTCATAACTTATTAACTTATTTGCCACAATCTTGGCAATGTTTTCAATAATCATATTGTTTGTTTCTATTAATGTTTTTACTTGAAATGTATTCAATTATATCCAAAATATCCTGCTCCAGTTACTGCAGTAATTCACGTATTAATTCAATAGCTTAAAATGAATTACAGTACCTTACTAAAAACATGACGAGACCTTGTGTGCCAATACAATCAATCACCAAACAAAACACATTGCACTGTATAGGTAGACTCGATAGCAATTTATTACTGCAGTAACTGCAATAGTCTTAAAAGCAATAGATTACTGCTTTGTAGACTTAATAGTAGGTAGTTTTCACCGAAATACGTTAACTTTAAACGGATGACGTCATAATTTATTCATAAGTTGGAGGAGTTGTGTTAACAACTACGGTGATTTCCAGATATAAGGTGCCCGGGAGAACGTTAGTAACCTTTTACGTAGATCTGGCGCGTGCGCATTTCAATTTGTTTACATAAGGGGCGGAGTTTATCGCGGTGCTAAGGTTAAAGTTAACGTTGACGTTTTTCGGCTAAAACTACCTATTAATAGCAATTTGTGGCCCTTTACCATAGGTCATTGGTGTATTGCTATGCTTGTTATATATAATTTTTTTTAATTATTATTTTACCACCGAAACATGTACATTTTATGTTTTAGTACCGTATTTATTACCTGGCGCGAATACAAAAGGAGGAGGGGGGGGGGGGCTCCTTCACCTCCCCCACCCCCTTTCTCTTTTTTCTCTTTTTTGACCTGGCAGAATATATTTCCACCCAAAAAAATCATTGTTTTGCACACTTTTGGGCCTCTAAACGTTTACCAGAGACCCTCTGTATAGGAAAAAAATGACCCGGCCCCTGGAACCATGACAATTACCATCAGTTTGCTGTTAAAATCCCAGACCTTAACAGCTCTCTGGTTTGTCCAACCTGTTATAGGGCCCCTCTTTCTAGCCCCACTGGATCCACCCCTGGTTACTTACCCAAGGCCAGTTATAGATTCCTGATGTGATTATCACTGTGTGTTGTTTTGTGTCTTATATTATTTTTTGCTTACGTACGCCTAAAGACGGAATCTGATTCTAAATTATGGGCATTATTTTAATGGGGGCTTAAATTAGTAAGAGTTAGCAGCACCGGCGAATTCTATAAAGCAGCCCTATCATCAACACCTTCTATGTTAATATATTATTACAGTTTAACCTGTCATTGTCCAAATCGCTAATATCTCTTCCAAAGCTGAATTCAGCTAAATTATTTAATTCCAAATTAGTAAAGAAGTTATATTTATAAATAAATGTTCATACAATATTGATCCTGTTCATAAAATGTGAATTTGGCTAATTAGTTTAAAGCTATAAACCAATAATATATATGTTCTGGGTTAACTCCTTATTTTTATAACTATTACTAATATTTCTATATGTTTTTATTTTATTTTGTTATTATTAAAATATTTAGCTGTGCCCTTTTCGTTATATGGTACCCTTTAACCTTCAAAACCCAAAGACAAAATATTGGATAAAATTTGTATATAAAAAGGAAACAGTATTAAATATGCGGAAATGCGATTACCAATATGGATCAACTACTTATTAAATAAATCCTATTTGAACTGGGAAAACTGAAAGGAGTTTCTATTCTGTGTAAACTATTCATCAGAAATGCTTGCAATAGTCACCCATCACGTGTATCTATCATTACGTGTATACTATTCACTTATTTTTTTATTGTCAAATTTAAATTAAAACAGAACTGCCAAACACACATGCAGTTAAAATTATCAATATATTGTTTTTCAATTATGAATTATGAATTATTATGAAGTAAATTTATTAAGTATCACCTCAGTAAGTATTTGATAAATTAAGAACAAAATACTAAAATAACAAGTGTGAAATAGATTCAAATGCAATACAAAACGTATGGTAATCAAACGCTAATATTTTAACGTAAACTAAACAGAGCCAGAATTAAAATAATGAACCAAGCGTTTGATTAATTCCAAGTCTTTGTCAGAGTCTTATTTTTGATAAATATGCCTATATGTAAAAACAATAATTATATAGTTTAATTTACAAAATACGAGTAGTAGCGATGAAGTTAAATGTATTATTAATTATTATTCTTGAAACCTGTGGTGTCAACTTTAGGCATTTCTGTAAAATGAGATTATTTTAATCGAGGATGGCGGATTAAAATTGTTTTTATTATTATTCATATTATTATTGATTTATAAACAATTGCTATAAGAACAAAAAAACTGATAATCCATAAAACAAGTACTTTTGGCATAATGCAACGATATAAATAAACGAATAATTTTAATAGAACAATGAACGTAATAATTTAATCTGCATAGTTATAATATAGTGCCCTGAAGTATGCATTGTGGTTAGTTGGGGCCCTTATCAGCTTTGCTAGAAGTATTACCTTCTATTAGGTCTAGCTGGAAGAATAAATGGGTTGGCCTGTTTTTATTTATTTCTTTTTTTTGTACACGACCAATAGCTCTAGTAGTTCAAGTGTGCTTCCTGGCTTAATGAAAAATACATGATCTATTCAGGATGAACTATGTTATCACACAATTTTAACATAACGTTATTCATCGACAGTTACAATTACCGCCGACACTGATAAACCATCATTTGATTATTATATCCGATTTAAATAGTTTTTTTAATCAGTTAATTTAATTAATTATTTATGAAAACATTATGATTTCTAGATTTCAGTCTGTTCTGAAATACGTAATTTTAGATAAATTGTAGATTGTGTTTTTATTTTATTTTTGTTAACACAGTGGTGGCGCCAGGATTTGCTGGACGGAGGGGGGGGGGCCTTGGTCTCCGACAGGGGGGCCAACTCGAGAGGTCCGGATTGGCGTGGTTACCGGTTTGGTTTTGAAGAGCAAAAAAAACCCCGTCATTTTCCCGTTTTGTGGCCCATTTTTATGTCTATTTACTATTTTTTGGGCCGATTACAAAATATTTTCTATTTCCTTTTCTCCGATGAAAATGGCCAATCTTCCCGACAGGGAGTGGGGTGCAGCCTTCCCCGACGGGGGCCCTGGCCACCCGGCCTTCCCGCTGCGCCACCATTGCGTCAACACAACTACAATGGTTCTAAGTAGTAATCTGTTTTCATTCACTGAGTTCTTAACTGTTGCGTCACTAACAATAGGTGGCGCCTTTTGTTGCTAGTAGTAAGGAAAATGCGGTCAACCGATCCTCGCTAGCCTATGCAAAGAAGCATACCTGGTTTTTATCGGTGACTTAACGATGTCGTGAATGTCATGGCCGTAGCCATGAATAGAAAAACAGACGAGGCGAAGGGGCCCATATTGTGCTTAGGGTCAATATGTAAATATATTTAACTGAAAAAACAACATTTTGAAAATTTCAGACGAGGCGAACGCCTCGTCTGTCTCATGCTGGCTACGGCCCAGGTAATATTTTAGATAGGAAGTTACAATAGTAGTTAAATATAAATGTGATAACTAATATATTTTACAAGTTTCCACGTTATTACTACATCCCAATTGTTAATTATTACGTTTCAAAATATCTGACTGCAAATTACCTATTCTATAACATACGATTAAAAATTATTCAGGCATGAACGACCGTAATTGGCGCCACCTATTGTATTTTTCCCTGTTGTGACATATATATTTTTGTTTACTATATCCCATCATTATTTCGCCATACCATAAACAGTACATACAGCATTCATAAAACAGAGTACACTACTACAGATTCACTACGCTACTACATACACTACACTACAATAAAGATATGAGGCTAGTCGTGGCAAAACCACCAAGTTGTCGCAAAGGAAATTATTGAGAAATGAGCAAATAAACAACAGGAAATATAAACAAATACAAAGGAAATTTGTTTATATTTTGTCCAATAACTTCAGTTCTAGATGTCCGATTTTGATGATTGGCCCCTCATTTTAAAGTTTGGAAAAGTATAATATGGTTTGAACAATAACTCAATTTTCAACTTGCCTACAACTTGGTTGTTTTGCCGTGTCTTGCCTCATATGTTCAGACTCATCGATTAAGAGGAGCGTAACGTATGCGGCGATTGAGTATGTGTGTGAACTAGCCGGCGATTAGCGCAAGTCACTAAATCCGGTGCGAACTTGTGCTTCCTGAAAATTCCAGATTAACGTAAGCTAATGGAGTTACACCTGGTACACTTGAATGATTTTGACCTTGTGTCACGAGTTGACCAATCACAATTTGTAAATAGGTCTGAATTGATAGGTCATATTAAAAAACCACTGGCTGCAATTTTAAAAATGTTTATGAGTTACGCCTTGAATCCGAACACCGTAAATTAGTTTACGCCTTGCATACGCTACGCTCCGCCTAACCCGTGAAGTCCTTTACTCAATGAACCAATAAACAGAAGGACCAACCAGAACATTAATATTGAACTAACTTCAAGAACGAATTCCAAATATAGTGCTTTGCGTAACAACTGAAAGGCAGATAAACCGAACGGAGAAACATGTCTGCGGCGATTTTCAAAAAATCGTAATTTACCTAATGGATTGACACAGACAGGCAGACAGACAGACAAACCAGGTAGACATTAATCAACAAGCATTGGAATAACTTATTATTAAGATGATTCCTTTACTAAATCTAAAAGTCAAAAAAACAATGCAATCGTTAAATATTATACCCTCACATGTTCTAATTACGCTATCAATAAGTATTTAACTGCCCTGATATATATTATGCGTGTATATATTCCACAAAAAATTCACTCATACTTTATATTATTTACTCGAACAGACAAGACAATCAATCACGAATAAAGATGATTTTAATTATCGATTGCCAATGCAATCAAGATAAAAATGAGACATAGTTATGATCTTTTCTTTTGCATTTTCAGATCAAATGAAAAACCACCAAAACAAAAACGAAAATCAATCTTCAGTCGTATTTTCAATTGCATATTCCGATTGTGTACAATACGTAGCAATACAGATGCTTGCGCCGAGACAGATGAAGAGGTACACGACGCCGAAATTGACACGAGCAAAAGTGACAATAGCTTCTTGTATGACGTCATGAAACCTGAGGCGCAAACACTGCCAAACATAGAGAAAGTGTATGACGCGCCGATTGCTAACCATTACTCGACAAAGGAGATTAACGTTAGTGAGAAACGTGACGACAATATACAGGAGACTAATGATAATCGACCAATGGAATCTCAAGTTGAATCGACAACTGTTAGTAAGAACCTTGTCATTACTTCATTGTATGATAGACCTACTACAGGATACGATACAATGCCGCTGCCAAGTGTAGAGGAAATAGAAAGATACGTACATAGTGACAAGATTGATGACACTATGCGTAATGACATTCGACCAATCAAATCACAGAACGAATCAACAAATGTTAGAAAGAATTTTGTTCTCACTTCTTTGTATGAAACGCCTACTACAGGATCCGATAAATTGACACCGCCAAGTATAGATGAAATAGATATGTTTAACAATCTAGTAGCATCATTATATCACCAAGGCAAAACATACCAGGAAAGACACGGCGTCAAAGTGCCAAAAATGTTATTGGCAGAGACATTCAAATCATTAGCCAAGCCTTTAATTAACAAATCGTTTACAGATAATCGCGATGAAAAAGCCATGGCCAATGAGCGTTCAAAAAACAATTTGGTCAAGAAGACAGCAACAGCAATGGCACAATCAAATGACATTAACCAAGTCCCAAACAAGAATAAGAAGATCACACTTCATGTTTCTGAAAACCAGATAAACAATACGGAAACTAAACGATCGACAAAAAGTACGAGCGCTAAGAAACGAGACAACACCACTGCAATGAAAAAGGACGCAATGGTAACTCTGAAAGACGTTAACAACCATTTTGTAACTAAGCAAGTCAGTGACAAGCAAACGGTCAACGAGGTTTCCAATAAAAATAAGATCATTCCAAAAGTGGCAGCGAATACCACCAAACTTGTGGCAGCGAATACGACCAAACTTGTTGCAGCGAATACCACCAAACTTGTTGCAGCGAATACCACCAAACTTGTTGCAGCGAAAGCCACCAAACTTGTTGCAGCGAAAACCACCACACTCGTTGCAGCAAAACCCACATCAGGTATTGCAGTGCAAACCACCAAACTTGTGAAACCAAAAGGTACGTTTGACATCAGTCGAAAACAGTCTGCAAAATGGTCTTGGATGCAAACACGGCAGTTCAAATTACTGAATTCGATTTTGGCCTGCAAAATCAAGAAAGTTCCACTGTCATCATTGGTTCCAGTTGTTGCCAACGGTGTCCCGATCCACCTTGGAAAAGGCGCTTTCGGTAGCGTTCATCTTATGAAATGGAAATCACAACAAGGTGAAATAAAAGTAGCGGTAAAAACCATCAGCCAATCAGCTTCAAAGGTAACACTGTCAATGAAGGAACGTTACATGGAGAAGGCAATTATGGAAGCACGGTGCATGCGTCTACTTTCAGCTTCGAGAGTTTTCCCAAAAGTGTACGCCGTTTGCTATCCAAAAGTGCACGAAATTAAGATCGTTATGGAATTCATTGGTTCTACCCAAGGTTCTTGTTTTAACAGTGTTGAGTTAACAGATGCACTGTTTGATCCAAATGCAATCAAGGAAAGAATAGCATGGCTGAGGATTGCTAAAGACATTACTAAAGGTGTGGACTACATGCACCGAAAAGGATTACTTCACAATGACTTAGCGCCGAGGAATGTGCTGCTTACATGGGAACAACGGTGGTATGCAAAAATAATTGATCTGGGGATGGTGTCTTCAATCAACGCACCTGGCATTAGAGCTTACAATAACTGCGATACACCAGAACAAATCGCATACCAAAAGAAAAAGTGGCATGAAATCGCACCAGAATTTTTGGAGAAAGCTAACCAATATGAGAGTAAAGCTAGTGATGTTTACTCATTAGGAATGATAGTTGGAAAAATTGGCTTCTTAAAAAAGATCACAGGAATGCAAGAGATGGGAATGAGTATGGTAGAAAGTGATCCGAGCGCCAGACCAATTACCGCATATGTGCTTAAGCTGTTGAATAGGCTTATTGCGACCGAGTTAAAGGGACAAACTACGAGAGTATATGGAAAAGGCAGCAACGTGGCACTTCACAAATCATTCAAGACAGTTTGAATTTGGAATCAGTCAACGGTGAGCCCTAACTGATAGTAGAACCGATAGTAACTAGACTGAACATTCTTTAAGGATGATGTTAAAAGCACAGTGTGCAATATACACCGAAATGACAACAACACGGTACTTGGCAAATTATGCGAGTTTACAGGATATTATGACATTATTCATGGACACAGGGGGCAATTTGGAATCAGTCAATGGTTAGCCCTAACTGATTATAAAAACAATAATGAACGAAGTGATTAACGATGAAGTCAAAAGACAATATGAGTTTAAGGACATTTTGTGTAATTTGGAATCAGTCGACGGTTAGCCCTAACTGATTATATAAACAATAATGAATGAAGTGATCAACGATGAAGTTAAAAGACAATATGAAAGATACCTCGAAATGCAGCAACATGGTACATGGCAAGTTTAAGGACATTATGTGCAATTTGGAATCAGTCAATGGTTAGCCCTTATAACTGATTATAGAAACAATAATGAATGAAGTGATTAACGATGAAGTTAAAGGACAATATGACATATACCTCGAAAATGCAGCAACATGGTACATAGCAAGTTTAAGGACATTATGTGCAATTTGGAGTCAGTCAACGGTTAACCCTAACTGATCATAGAAACAATAATGAAATGAAGTGATTAACGATGAAGAACAATATGAGTTTAAGGACATTTTGTGCAATATCGAATCTGCTGAGTCAATGGTTAACCCTAACTGATTATAGAAGCAATAATGAATAAAGTGACTATGAAGTTAAAGGAAAATATGAGTTTGAGAAAATTAGGCCTATGTGCAATTTGGAATCAGTCAATGGTTGTCCTAAATGATTATAGAAGCAATAATAAATGAAGTGATTAACGATGAATATAAAGGACTTTACACATTCATGATAATTTTCTAAGAACACGATGAAATTATTTATGGACAATGTGCAAGTTGGAATCAGTCAACGGTCAGCCCTAACTGATAGTTGAAATAAGAATGGATGTATTGAACACGATGAAGTTACAATGTCTATAAAAAGTACAATATGAAAAGGAAAGCAAAACAGAATGGGGATTTTAAAGAACATGACGTTACTCATGGAATGAGTGGTCAGGAGTCAGTCAACGGTCAGCCCAAATTGATAGTAGAACCAAAAATGAATAGATTGATTCACAATGAACATTATATTGACGATACCTCGAAAAGGCAGCAAAACTGTACTTCTCACATTACCAATGGGAGTTTTAATAAATACGACATTATTCATGGACACAGTGATTTGAAATCAGTCAACGGTTAGCCCTAACTGATTGCAGAACCGATATTAGAACTTATTGAAATTGACTATATTATGCAAACAGTGTCAGGACGATTCAGCAACATGGCACGTTTTGATAAAAAACATGACAATATAATCATCGATAAAAAGTGAAATTCGGAATCAACCAATTGCCAACCGGTATGAAATAGGTTGGAATGACTTATTCCGATGGAGTTAAAATATGTGTTTTGAAAAGCCAGTCGGCGTGGAAATTTACAATTTATTCAGGAAAATGCAACAGATATGACGACATAATCATGGATACGAAGTGAAATGTGGAATCAATCAATGGTTAGCCCTAATTGATTAACAACAATAGTAATTAACAACAATAACAACGATATATTGAACTGATTTTGCGATGTTGACTTAGAAAGGTTAGCAACGTATAACTTATTCAGGAAAATGCAAAAATACGACGAATTATCAATCATAGATATCACATGGAATTTTAAATCAACAAATGATTAGCTCTACTTGATATTACGCCTGTATTAAATAGGTTGAATTGACTTATTGTGATGAAGTTAAAGTGACTTTCAAAAAACGTGCAACATGGTACCTCATACAGTATTAATGAAATTAAAAACACTATTCATCGACACAACGTGCAATTTAAATCAATCAATGATAATCCCTAATTGATATTACAACCAATATTGAATATATTGGTATTTTGAAATCTTAAATAGTTTTGTGGAGTTTTATTTTAATTATTTTACCAGTTAAATAAAATTGATTTTGATTAAATTGTCTTGATTTGACATTAAACGATTATTGATACAATGGTTTAGTTTATGAGAAGGACGGGTAGAAATTAATATTAAAAGACATACCATTACCGACATAGGGATAAAAAAAGTAATTACATAATTCTACTATCTGTATTTGGGGTTAATTATAAATCCTTGGTATTTTCATACGTTATTTGAGATTTAGGAATTGACAGCCCCCTCCGCATTACCAAAATAACACGTTTGAATTTAAATGTAACTAATTTAGACAGTCGCCTATTACATTCATCATCTGAAGACTTGCAGAAAAGCGCCAACATTAACCCCTCCAATAAGTTACTCTAAAGTGAAATATTACTGGAACGTAATAAATCAAGTCCTGGATGAATCATGCGTTAGACGCATTTCCTGCTCACCAATCTGATACCGAGGAAAAAGGTTTCTTCTAACAGTGTAAAGTAGAATGTTGGACAGTCACTTCCTAACGATTAACATGAGGATATAGCCTGATAGATGCAACCTGATGGAAACAGACGATCTAGACAAAGTAGCAGAGGATAACTATTAACAGACAAGCTAGCAGACTATCTAACCAACATCGGTAAGTAGACTAGACTCCTCCATCAGATAGTAACCTTACGCCTGTTTACATCCCTTCAAAGTTTACAATACGATGTTTTATATTTAGTTAAGTTACGCCTATTTAAATCTCTTCGAAGTTTACGATATTTTACTCTTTGGGAAATAATTTCGGCCTGTTTATCAAAGAATCGCGTTAGCATCGTTTATTTTTTGTCTTAAATTGTGTTTTTGTATATGCCTGTAGGGATATGTTGCATTATTTGGAATAGGTAATAATGCTGGGTTAGGCAATAACTCTGGGTTGGTAAGTTATGGTAAATTTATTACAGTATTTCTACGGCTATGATATCAATAACAACTGCTTAAACATGTTGAAATATTCCCACGCTGTGTAATTTGATTTCACTTCTATCAATTCTATTAGTACTTTAGTCGATTATAAGTTACTGTACCGGTCCTTCGTAGCTTAAGGTAGTATATACCCATTGAACCAATGTTACCACAGCGTTAGATGATATTAAATATTTATTGTATATATTGCAGTGTTATAACTGTTTAATAATCTAACACCTACTAGAGTAGGGTAGGAAGGTTCTAAGGAATTGGACGGTGACAGGGAGACTGCGTGTTACGTATTATTCATAGTAATTGACACGACGAGTTTCACACAACTTTTTTGTCAGTGATTGCTGAAGTTGAAATCTTCTCACAGATTTTCAATTTAATTTGTAAATCACCTTTAAATTTATGATTATTTCATTAAAGTTGTTTTTTCTATAAAAAGAACAAGATTACAAAGTAAAGTTTGTAAAACAATTATGAACTTATTCCATAAAATCATGAGTTTCCGATCACAACCCTAAACACAACAAGTGCTCCCCTGATAAATCGTTTAAAAAACCCTGTGGTCCAAATATAAATTGGGTTCTCACAGTATCAAAATAGGCCTATTGTTGAAGATCAGTGAGATCAACATTGCAATTGTTGAATCTGTTTTACTTTGTTTTGTCATAGATCTATCTAATGAGATGACCTATATTCAATATATATATATATTATTGTTAATAAAATTCACAATGATATTTTACTGTATAATAATAGTCATTTAGGAGTTAACATGTTTGTTTATAATTTGTGAAAAACATAAATCAACATTCAGTTATCTGGTCTATAAACTTCAAATACCATTAATGACAACGTTGGTAATTCTAGTAATCAACCGATATTGGAAGTAGATATTGAAGCATATTCTTAGAAGATATCAAGAGCTGGAAATGGATTGATGACATTTCTCAAGATATGTTTGTGATTTGTTAAAAAATTTAAAACGCGATCAAGCTCAAATCCATTTATTATGTAAACAAACCTGTTCATTTATAACCGTAGCACCGGTTTTCGGTATTCGTTCACATTGATACAGGTGTAAATTTACCCATTAATTTGCATAGAAGACGACAAAATGACGATTAAAAACTAAATATGTGACATTTGTATTGCGCTTATTGCCAAGGCCCCTAAGCGCTTCACAATTACTACCCCTAGTCATTGGAACAAACCTTTATGGAAAACAATCCACTCCTTAATGTTGCAGCTGTAATCAGCGCATATAGTATTTGTACCTCTCATGTACCCATTCATACTCCTGGGTGGAGAGAGGCAACGTGGATAAAGTATCTTGCCTATTAGACACAAACAGCTGATCAAAGTCTCGAACCACCGACCTCGTAACTGGAAGTCCGAAGCGCTGCCACTGCGCCGACTGGAGGTATAAGCCTGCCTAACAGAATTAGTGTAGTATCCGGTGTGGATCGGGGAGATCAGGGTGCTCAAAACAAACAACAATAGAAAAAAAACATTCAAGTTATGAAGGATGAAAGCCATATTTACAAGGGCGAATTACGTCATAAGTAATGGATTAGTTGGAAACTCCCTGTATATTCCCGTGGGTTTATAAGCTTCTAATCTTTCGCGCATGTAACTTTCCTGTTTCAAACGTTACTATGCTTCGGAGCCATATAATATGCTTTACATATTGTCTAAGAGTGAATTTTCAACTTCACAATATCTAGGAGATATTTAAAGAGAAATAAAATGGCAAGCGTAAGAAATAAAAATCATACTTGAAAACCACGAGCTATTTAATATCAAATGATGTTATAGACAACGAAATCAGACTACCAGTATAAATGTAAGACATAATAATCGCCAAAAGTGCCATTCTCATAAAAATACATTATGCCCAAGACCTATAAGTTAAATCCAGAAATAGTAGAATAATTAAAACAAAAATATATCTATGCATCAAAAGCAGATAGGCAGACAGACTGACAAACCATTGGCAAGATCAACATAAGTTCCTGGGAAATTGCTATATAACTGTAACATACGTCTAATGGACTCGAAAAATTGTATCAATCAATCAATTAAAATAAATTTGATTCTCTTTACTTTTTGTTAAAATTTACATAAACAGATATAGAAATATAATATTTGATGACAAGTTGACAGATCTAGGCAGTCCTAGAAATGAAGATACAAAATATAGCCTATAGAACGTCAAGATACAGATAGACAAAACAAAAGAAAAGAACTAGACAACAGAGATATAAAAAGACGTAGGCGTACGTAACAAGACATTTTAGTATGGAGTTTTCTATTTACGCAGTCCTAGAAATGAAGATACAAAATATAGCCTATAGAACGACAAGATACAGATAGACAAAACAAAAGAAAAGGAACTAGACAACAGAGATATAAAAAGACGTAGGCGTACGTAACAAGAAATTTTAATATGGAGTTTTCTATTTACGCGTCCACTATGTCGACTGATTCCCAATCACGTCATTTTGATGATTTGCGCATGCGTCAAGTCGACATGAGTCGACTAACAAGTCGACTACTAAATTTCTGAACGTGTTTACCACCAGCATTCTGACGTACGTTCACTGGCGTGTCAATTTAGTGGACTAGTACCGATCGAGTGCTCAGATGTCCACCTGTGTGGACGTCAACGGCGTCCACGTCCACTGAATTGGAAACTCCGTTGTATTGTTAAAGTGTAACTTGAAAACGATTATGCCAGATAAATCAAGAGGCCTACTGAAGAAAAATAATGTTGTTAATATAAGTATAGGACCAAAAAAAAAATGATTAACCATCAACGCATCTAACATGATGGACATATTTCGAATATATGGCAGAGCCAAGTCAAATGAGGCATAAGTCGAAAAATTGGAATTTTAGTTATTTATAGATTATCGTATGGAACTACACATTATTACAGTATAATTAATATGCAAAAAATCAGTTTAATAAGATGTTTTCTTACGAGGTTATGAACAATTCAAAGCTCTAACATTGAAAATGTACCGTAAGTTTTAAGAAAACTGTATTTGAATTTGTTAATCAGAACTTTGTGTTCTTGAAATAAAATAAAATTTGAAAACAAAATGACAGTTTTTTTATATTTTTGCCTATTTTAGAAAACTAGCTATGCGACTTGTGTCTCATTTGGCTTGACTCTGCTACATATTATCTGGCTTGTTTACCAATTTTCTGTTATGCTATTATTAGTTTGTTTTGTATTTAGGCCTAATAAATTGGGAAATATTTATTGTGAAACTTCAGCCTTTGTCTTTCAGATTTTTCCTCAATCTGTTTAAATTGTTGACCTCGAAAACCGCGACGACACGCGCCGAATGAAGACAATCACACCAATTCTAATTTCTACAACACTGCAAGACTTCCTTTAAAACAATACCAATGCATTAAATCATAGTAAAAATACAGATCTAATCACATAGGAATAACCATCTTAATAAACCCAAGTGGCTCGTAAGACATGAATTAGCCTATCTTACCACTTGCAGTTGTAAATCTAATTAGAGAGGAAATTGTTGTAGGAAAGGATGGGTCTCGTGTTGTTTGGTAACATGGTATTGTTAGGTTTTAGGCTGGTGCAAGTTCTCTATACAACTGCAAAACATGTTTTAACTCATGTTAAGAATTATGATTCAAGAACTGTGATTAATTATTTTTAGAAAAGATTGATGCATTATGTACTCACAATCAACAAAATAATCTTCCACCAAATTAAGGCGAAAGTTTAGTGATAAATTTCTCTATCGGCGTTCCATACTAAGCAAGGTACTGTACTCAATAGGCTATTGTAAAACTTGTGGAGGAACGCTACCCATAAACTTTTTTTTACCGAATATTTTATGGAAACTGCACAGATGGTTAAAATTTTATTATACATTTTTATACTTCGGATCAATACCCTCTCAACTTTTTCGATGTGTAAGCCTAGTCCTTGATTACTGTATTAGCCAAGTTGCATGCACCGGTTACCTTTAATAGTTAAGTAGGTTAGGTTACTAAACACTGAATTAGTCCTGTTTAGAGATACAGTAATATTCACTCTGAAGCCTTACAAGTTTTTAGTTGTACATAAACTTAATTAGTTTGGTCTGTTGCAGATTATGTGATAGTGCATTGCAGCTTTCCACAAAAAGTAGCATATCTCTGTATATCAATGCTTTATTAACAATTTTAATGAATGATCACAACGCATATCAGATGATGTATATCTAGAAAATGTTCAAACCACATTCCTCTAGTATGGGCAGCCGTTAGGGTCAAAATAGAAAACTCGATAAACAAACGACAAACACCCAAATCAAAAGACACACCCAAAATACAAATGTCGAGTTTTCATTTTTTATCTTTAACGCCCGCCCATACACTAGATCCTTAAACTTTGAAAGGTCGGTAATTTTGTGTGATACATCAGAGTAGGCCTAGCATAGGTCTATTTAAAGGGCAGGTTCACCCAAAAAAATACTATTCATTATATGTTTTTGTTAATCATAAAAAGTATATTCAGCCCTATTTGGGAATTTTTAGGATTTTTTCCCTTGTGTATTAAACAATATAATAAAAATAAACGCTAGATTTCATCCCTATTCTTTTACACACAAAATAGCAAAGTGGGTAATTTTTTATTA
>JAOTQE010055214.1:0-15514 GCA_025631205.1 Nesometra sesokonis
ATCTATCCTCTGTGTACAGGTGTTTTCTATATCTATCCTCTGTGTACAGGTGTTTTCTATATCTATCCTCTGTGTACAGCTGTTTTCTATATCTATCCTCTGTGTACAGGTGTTTTCTATATCTATCCTCTGTGTACAGGTGTTTTCTATATCTATCCTCTGTGTACAGGTGTTTTCTATATCTATCCTCTGTGTACAGCTGTTTTCTATATCTATCCTCTGTGTACAGGTGTTTTCTTTTCTAATTTCTTGTCATGATGATCGTGCACTTTAAAACAAATAACAATAAATTACACTATTTAATCATTTAAAGAATAAATCTAAATTTACAATGAATTTTAAAAAGACCATTTTATATAAACAAATGTGTAATGTAGTAAAATTGTGAAGTAAAACAAAATCAATTAAAAATAAAAATTAAAAAAAGATGATTTATTATTAATACACTCTAAAATGCATTAACATGCAAAACCCACATTTATACGTGTAAAAAATTGACGTAGAATGTGGAAACTAGTACTGGGGTTGGTTGCATCACCTGATGCAACCTAGTAGCGGTGTTCAATTACATGACATTAGCACAGGTAAAAAACGAAATTACTTAGCCTAAAACAAATTTTCTCATTGTTTAATATTTTAGCTTTCAAACTTTGTTATGGTTTTAGGAAAAACTTACACCACAAGGTAATAAAACGGTAATGTTTAAAAAAAATACTTACTGGCCTAAAAAGTAGGCCTAGTCGATGTTTAGAAAGATACCTTAACGTGTGTTTATCACTGATTTTCTGCAGAAAGCTAGTGCTGACGTCATATGTTTGCCAGGCATATCCACCGATTTCGGTCCAGTTTTAATCCCTGAATTATTAGGTGTGATCCAACCAACCCCTGATGCAACCTACAATGTGAGAAAAATGCGCTAAAATTAATTAATCAATTTCTTTGCCAAATTCATTGTATAGGCCTAGGTAGACGCGAGTTACTCAAGTCAAAATTGAGTAGAATAGAATAATCCAATGATTGCGGTATTATTAACCACCCTGCATTATTTACGATGGGATTTGTGGCTGTTGTGTACAAGCTCACCACACGGTTGTCAATGGCGACATTATTACGCAAATTAGAGTCTTTTGTTAAATCCACCTGATCGTGTACCTTTTTCTTTGACTTAAACTACAGGAGTCGATATCAACTCAACGAAACATGCGATTCAATTAGTATCGTCGTCTATTCAAGTGTACCGTAGATAAGGAAGCAATGACGCTATGATAGGTTTTCTTATATAAATTCTAAAAGATTTCCTCCAAAGTTTTTCGAGTTATCAGGTAAGAAGTTTTGCCATTTTTTTACATTACCAAAATCTAACATTACAAAACATTAACTTGATTTCGATGCGTGATTTAGGCCTAGGTCTACTGCTTCCTCAACGGTCGGAGTTTACAGACTGGGTCATTATTCCTACTGTGTAATATTGAAGTATTGTTTTATAATAAGCATTTAAAGATGTATTGTCACTTGAAAAATGACAAAAAAATGAGTTTTTAAAATAACTTGCTTTTCGAAGAAATACATAAGTTATGACCATGAAACTAGAAATTAGGGTATTTTAAAATTATTTACCCCCAATATTGAAATTTTATATGCTAAAAATCAGCAAAAACCTCAAAAAGGCTGGAAGCCTCTTAAATTCTTATCATTTCTCACTGTAAAAATGTTACTAAACACTTTTTAATACACTAATTTCTATTGTCAAGTTCTTAAATTTGATGTTACTTTATTATGAGCAAGTTAATTTCAAATTTAATGTCATTCATTTTTTTTTGGTCATTTTCAAGTGACAATACAGCTTTAACAAATTGCATCAAAATATTCATATGCCTACCAGGCATACGTTTTGTCATCGTTGACAGTGAAAAATGCAAATATACATATCAAATCACAATGCCAGGTAGGAGGCATACAGTACGTAACGAGGCCTATCCGTGCATATTGTAATCAACAGAAGTAATGTATAATTATTTCCGTTGTCACGAAGTCTATCGATCCAATACAACGGCTAAATTATTATTTTTGATAAATTATTTATATATTCCTTAATTTATTAGAATCAAACTGTAAATATACAGGGGTCTCCATGAATTAGAAAAATGAATTTTGGCAATCAACAAAAACATGTTATATCCCCTATTTCACGGATTTTATGATGATGAAATTTATTGAGGCGGATAGGGGAGGGGTTCTTATTCCTCTAATGGGGGTGGGGGTGATTGCAGTGACTAATCTTCATATTTTGATTGTTTTCTAGCTCGGAAGGGAGGTGTTTGAGCACCCTAAGTGCTCGGCCCTAACGCCACTGTTGACTCGACTCTTTATTGAAAATAATAGAAAATCACAAATAAACTTAGTAATAGGTAAATGGAATTGACTGGTATTCTCAAAAGTTAAGTCTATGATACAACAGCAATAGTTCCTCGGCGGGCAAAAGTTAGAAAGACCCGTTTACGCTAGGCTTGCGATAAGGATCAGTGATATTCCATAATTAAAAGACGTTGTTCCTAACACTGAGAGCAAGTGTTTTCATACTAGAACGATTCAGTCACAATTTAACATGTATATAAGACCTGAGACTAGTCTCGGATATGAGGACAAAACAATTGTACCATAGAGGAAATAAATTAATTTCCTCCATGATTGTACAAAATATATTAAAATGGCGTCATTATAATAACTCTCTGGTAGTCGTCAACAATTTGGTCGTTTTATTGATTATGACGTCACTTGATTTGATTTATGAGAATAGTGTTTTCATCGTACACGGAAGTTTCTTGTAATTACTATAGAAACAACTTAGTTTTTATCCATTTACCGTTGATTGTCATCGTCATAGGCCTAAACACCGGCCTTCAGTCTAGGGTTGAGTTGTGGGACTAATTTGTCAACTTTGATATTTCCATTTTTAGTTAGTTCAGGGTTAATTCTGAAAGTCCTACATGAAAAGACGTTTTCGAGAATATCAGCAAATTAGGTATGTTCCTGATAAATAAAAATCATTCTAAATTAATGTGTGCTTTTTTATTATAGGGCTACAGGAAAATATGGAGACATATATCATCATATGCGCATTAGTACTGACGTCATTCACACCATGCGCATGGGCCGCAACTTACGCGTCAGGACTGAGACTTGGGAGCAAAACCACAACGTCACTGGCTATATCATGGACCGTAGCATCCGGTAACACTACCGCTTCATATTACGTAATTACCGTAGATGACTCATCGAACGTTCGCGTACAAACGGCAAACATTACGGACTTAACTTCAAGCAGTTTGACGTTCACTGGATTAGAACAAGCAAAATCGTACACGTTCAAAATGACTACGTATGATTCGGACGATGAAGTAATCGGGTTCGTACAGACACTGCGCGTTTCCACCGTTTTTGACAAATGGAACTCAAAAGCCATAGCTGCTCTAGCGGTTGCAAGCGGAATTTTGTTAACTTTGGTTTTTGCTAAAATATGTGCGGCGTTCTTTAATCCTGACAAAAACAAAGACAAGTGGAAGAAAGAAGTTTTGTTGGTAAAGCAAAGACAGAAGGAAGAGAAACGAAGGAAAAAATCATCCGTGAACCACCAGCGGACTGCGAATGAAACGACAAGAGAGGAAGATTTGGATGATGTTAATCTTCCAATATAAACCAAAAAAAATACATAAATAATATATATGTATATATAAAATAGGCCACAACACAACAGCTTAATAACATTATCTGATATTAGATGGATGTAGACACCTCATTACGTGTACATCCCCATTACGAAGTTTTGTCGAGTCTTACAACAATTGGATTAGTTTTCACTTGATCGCTTAGTCATACAGTATATTCCTTTATAAACATTTGATTTGATAAGCCATTGAGGTGGTCAATTCAAAATTACCCTGCATTTCTTTGAAAATGTAGGTAAAATTGATCAAACTCTCTAATTGGAATGTACACGTAATGGTAATATTAGACCTGACTATCCATCTAATATTAGAACTAGTGATAGGCATAACAAACAAAATCGTACTAGGCCTATTAAACTAAAATTAATAATAAAAAGTAGGCCTTATGATAAAAATAATAATAGTTTTACAACCACTAATTGTCAGCAATTGAAAAATAAAACAAATACATTTTATTTAAATATATTATTTCGTAACAAAACAGACGAATATATTGTTTTTAATATTAAATGTAAATATAAAACTTTAAACTATAAATATAATGAAAATATTTTAATTAAAACATCTATAATATTATAATACATAAACATTATAAAACAGCAATAAAAATAAGATTTTGTGATTGTAAGGCTATTAATAGTGAGGTTTCGCAGCTTTACGAAATACGAATACGAAAACGGATACGTCATACATTCTTGTAACATTTGAATAGAATACCTTTAATATGTCACAGTTGGTCAGTGTTTTACGACGATCATCAACAATTCATAGGTAGAAAATTTGATATATTTTTTAATACGTTTAGGAACTTTAAAAAATTGTAGTGTGGAACTTTCAAAAATTGTAGTGTGACGTATCCGTTTTCGTAATTGGAGTGTGACGTATCCGTTTTCAATGCGAAACCTCACTATTATTAGTATCTTTCAATTAATATGCGTGAACTCTGTATAAATGTACATGACTAATTGCGTTTTATACTCTACATTTGATTAAATTACGTTTTTCAAATATTTTATTTAATTTATAATAATTTCAGACATTTTATTTTAAGTTTTTGTTCTATTTCCGTTTTTACCTTTTATTTCTTTACTTATATAACAAAGTTATATTGTAATTTTTAGTTCCATTTTAATTTTTTTTCTTTTAATTCACGGCAACTAACAATACAAGTACATGTAATTATTTGGACTATAGTGTACAATTGAAAACGGTAACATCACGACCATGGTCATACAAGGTATCATAGATCTGTATTATTAACGCACTTGTATTATTAATTGTTGTGTATTATTTTATGTATATATGTATATAAACGAAAAAGTGAACCATACATTTGTGTCTGTTGTTTTTATTTGAGGTTATCGATTTGCTTGGTTTTAGTTAGTCTGTCGGTGTGATCATTACAAAATCACTAAATTTTCAGATATTATTAATAGTGAGGTTTCGCAAACTTACGAAATACGAAAACGGATACGTCACGCTTCAATTTCTGAAAGTTGATAAATGTGTTTAAAAATATATCAAATTTTCCACTTACGAATCGTTGATGATCGTCCTAAAATATTCACCAAATGTAACAGATATTCAAGGTGTTCTATTCAAATGTTACAAGAATTTATGACGTATCCGTTTTCGTATTCGTATTTCGTAAATTTGCGAAACCTCGCTATTAGTGAGGTTTCGCAGCTTTACGAAATACGAAAACGGATTCGTCATTTCTTGTAACCTTTGAACGGAACACCTTAAATATCGCTGTCACAGTTGGTCAGTATTTTAGGACGATTTTCAACTATTCATAAGCAAAAAATTAAATATATTTTTGAACACATCTTTTAAAATTTGAAGTGTGACGTTTTCGTAAATTTGCGAAACCTCACTATTATACAAGGCCCTACTGAGACGGTAACGATCAACGATATGTAGGTAAATGCAAATTGTTTCTGACAGAAATTAAAAGAAATTTAGGGAAAAAATGATATCAATTGAATTTAAATTCCTGCAGCATTTACAATGAGCAAATCCAGCAATGGTTATATAAATATTTACTACTAATTAAAATTATGTACAGCATGGGTAGGGCTAATTGGGTTGTACTTATTGTTTAGGGATGTTAGGATAAAATCTACTCAACTGGGACATATTGTAGGCCTACGTGAAACCGTATTAGTAGTTTGGCTATATTCAGTAGAAATTATTCCTTATGAAACGCATAATATTCATACAAGTATACATTTTGTAAAAATGTAAACAAAATAAATAACAATGATTAGGTCTTTAAAAAAATCCCAAGCTCGACCTACCCACGATTTTTTTTACAGATTGATTTTTTGGATACATACATAAAATAATCCAGAAATTATCCCGGAAATATGGAAAATTAAAACATAGGAAATAAGGCCGTGTTACAACAAAATGTACTACTACTAAACAAAAAAGACATGTTTGGCCAATATAAACAGGCCCTATGTTTTTACGTTTATTTCTTTTTTTATGAAGTTTAGAAAACAAAATTTATTCAATCGGCGAACTCTTGGTGAGCCGGTGTTGAAACAGTTCTGTAGCATAGAAAAAACTTTTTCTATTCGCATCGCGCCTGTAGTTTAAGGTATCAACACTATTGTTTAGCCTAATTTTTATTGAATCATTATATTTATCCCATCGTTATCACCCATTCTGTGGAGCAACTATGGGCCCTGGATCATCAATACTCAACGCCGTAAATCCTTCATTAACAATCCCTTCTGAATTTTTCCGTGTGTTCTTAGTTTTAGCTCTGTAGTTGGACAAACCATCGGCAAGTATCTGATCCTGTGACTTCTTTATAGTTTCATCTCGCTCCTTCTTGCAAACGAGATCTATGAAAACAACCCCGATAAAAGCCGCCAGAATGAAGCCTCCGACAAAAATGGCTATCATTCTATCTCCAGTTTGAAACTCTTGACATACTGCAGTGTACTGGTCTTCAGACGTCGCGTCGGTGAACTCCACGCAGACATTGTACCGCGTTCCAGCGTCCAAATCCTCCAGCTCAAAATTCGTCTGGCGACTCGGCACCTCTTCAGACCTAATCTCGTCACCAACATTATCGTATAATGTCAGAGTAAACGTTGTGCTATTTGTGATTTCTTCTGATAACGTCCACGTTATCAAGGCTCTCCTCGCTTTCACATCACTTACTCGTACTTCTTCAATTATGTTACAGTTTCCGAAGTCACTTACGGTTGTCAACACTAACAATATTCCGAGTTTTGTCAGCATCGTCGCTATTTCTGAAATACATAGCAGTATTAGTTCATTAGTTCATAATGATTTGAATCTAAAAATTACAAACAACATAGGCCTAAGGAATTTGTTTTGCAAACTTTTTTTAATGTTCAAACATACAGATATCAGATAGATCGACAGTGTAAGAAGCACACCGAATACAGACACTTTTGCTATCCCATAACTAAAATATATAGACCTACCATAAAACGCTTCGTGGTTTCTATGTAAGACTAGTTTAAGATATAATTTAACTGTGTAAAATGCATTTCCTGATTACAGGGATCGCGTTGTCGAATATAACATCAAGGAAATATTTCTTGTATAAGCTTATTTACTTTGCTTTAGGTCTAGGCGTTTGCCGATCTGCATGTTTAATGTTGGGGTGTGGTGTGAGGCAGGGTGGTGGAGAGGGATCGAACTTACCAGCACTCTATACAATTGTATATATTTAAAAAAAAACAGCTAAGAGTCTATGGTAAAGTACGACCAACGACATTGGTAGTGAACCGGTCCGTCAGCAGGGTCGGATCCAGCGGAGCTCGAAAGAGGGGCCCGATGTCAATTTGGACAAACACAAGTGTGATAAGGAAGTAACAGTAAACTGATGGCAATAGGCATGGGTCCATGGCCCGCCTAGGGCCCGAGAAAATTTTTATCTAAAGATGCTCTCTGGTGTACTTTTAGAGGTCCAAAGTGTGCAAAAAATATTTATTTTGCTGAGCCAAAAGGGGGCCGGGTCTAGTGGGCCCCCCCCCCCCCATTGGATCGGCGCCTATGGTCAGGCATTGGTGACAGGGAAAGCCCTCAAATCCCACAACCTCTTTCTACCATGACATTAGTATTTCTAGTTATTAGAAATTATGTCCAAATTATGTATAAATTGAAAAAAAATAGATATATTTAAAACGATATTTACCTTATCCGTTATTGGCCCATCAATGTACTACTGTACTGCTCATTCTGTCGACATATTCGTGTGACGTGCACCGGATCATACTAAAACGTATCCATAGTTTAGACAATACAATGATAGCCTAGTTTATTATATTTATTTACCATTTATTCATAGGAGACAATGAATGCAGTTGTTGGCATTTATTTATTCTTATAATTCACCGACCCGTTAAAGTATGGCTAAGCTTAACATGGGTCGCTGTGTAGGAAGTTCGAATATATAGGAATTTTATAATATAATAAAATAGTGCGAGTATCGTCGCGCTAGGACTAAAAATAGCAATAAACATTAATATAGAAGATAATTATAATATTGCATAGCCTAATTACCAGCAGAAAAGATGATAGTGCTTTCGATATTTCCCTCTATAGGTATTGAGTGTTTCATAATTGGAGAATATTCTCTCATGATTACGTTTCTAATGAAGCTGTTTGATCAATCAATATCAATAGAGTAGTATATTATCGACATTCATCATCATCATCATCATCATCATTATCATCATCATCATCATCATCATCATTATCATCATCATCATCATTATCATCATCACCATCATCATCATCATTATCATCATCATCATCGTCATTATCATTATCATCATCAACATCATCATCATAATCATCGTCATCATCATCATCATCATATCATAATCATCATTATCATCATCATCATCATCACCATCATCATCATCATCATCGTCGTCGTCATCATCATCAGCAGCAGTAGCACCACCACCACCAATCAGAATCGTTTAATCTTGTTTTTAATGTGATACAGTTTATTTAGTGTTTCTACTGTTAGTCGCTTGTTTTAAGCATTACGTAGCCACTGGCGCAAATGCATGTGAGACCGGGGAATGGGGTCGTTTTCCTTCACAAATTTTTCGGACTTAGGTAAAAACGTAACTAACGTTCTGCCGAGCACGTTAAATCTGGAAATACCGTAGTTGTTAACGCAACTCCTCCCACTTATAAATAAATTATGACATTATAATTATGAGAGTTAAAGTTAACGTATAACGTTAAAGCTATGCGAAAAGTACCTATTTATGCAGTATGACCTAAAATTGTACATTTTATGAAATTTGAACATTTGGCGATTTTTCTACAAAGGATTCAAACACACAGAGCCCTGTATTGACTCGTGTGTGATTTATTAAGCAGCCCATACTTAAGTGTATCTGAAAACCACAATAACTCACGCCCAAGTGAATGGACGATACACCATTTAATTTTTGTTTTTTTAATAAGCAGACATACAGATTTTTGAGAGTTATAAATTACGTCATTCTCAAAAGCAGACATATTAATAAGGTTCTGTAAACCATCCGCAGAGCAAGAGGTGACAAGAGAACAAGATCATCGGCATAACACAAGTTATTAATTAAAACTACATTAAAAAAACAGCCAGATGATTTTTAAAAAAAACAACTTACTATAATTCATTTATATATACAAATTATAACATTGAGTACGTCACTCCACCTTGGCGTACACCATTTGAGTACATAGTCCTATATGATAGTTGACGGCCCCATCCGACTGTTGCGTGTTGTACCAAGATGCAGTATCTAACGACACAGAGGCACATTTCTGTCAATCTCTTATACAAAATCTAGTAATTACCCCTATCAAATGCCTTAATTTCATCCGTACAGCCGTAAATTGGACATCCATGCTGTAATCTGCCACTTACTTAAATACAAATCCGTAGTAGACTATCGCTATTATTATTTACATCATGGTGTTGTACCTTGTTGGTTAACATGCCATATAGAAACGTGCCATTTACATCTCCAATGTCGCCTTAACCATTGGAGAGACTCGAATTTTGGGGTAAAATTACGTTTTATTTAAGTATTATATTTATGATTTTGATGTAATGGCCCAAACGAATTAGGCCTGTTGTAAAAATTGTTATTTTACCAATTTGTGAAAAATAATTTGAAAGATCTCTTACAGTTTCATCGATTTGTAACAGCTCCTTGGGCCGATTTAGATAGATTTCTTGAAATCTTAGGTTTTTGGCTGTTTAAACCTTGATTATACTACCTCACTCGTAAACTATTTCTTTGTTTGTGATGGCCCAAATGGATTCTTGGAGGGAATTTAATGGGCTTGAATCTGATATAAAACTTGGTATGATTGGTTGCGTAGTTTTATCGGAAAAATAAAAAATATAACATATTAAATCAAAAATACGCTGTTATTGGCTATATAAATTAACTATGTTGCGAAGTGATTTGACCTTGGTGTACGCTGAGTTCGCGATAGCAAATGATAAAAAAACTGGTGAAAAGTCTCCATATGTGCCTTAAAATCCCGACGTCACTAACCTGCTCACCAAGTTTCATCCCACCAACCAACAACGTCACCCCATAATTAATTTAGAGAGCATGATACGTATCTCCTCTTTTAAATGGCAACACCCGCTAATTGATGTGACACTATAAATTAAAAACAATTAGGCCTACATGAGAAACTCCTTTATTCGTTGTTATTGTTATACAAGTTTATGTTAGATGGGCCTGGATCTTCAAGACTAATCTCAGTAAATAGAAATTTTTCTTCTTTCCTTTGCGACAGAAAGTTTGCCGAGCCTCCAGCCAATTGGTTTAGTTGCCGTTGTCTGTCCGAATCACGTCTGCACAGCTGTTCAATAAGAACAAGAGTGACAAAAACAAATAGAATGAAACATCCAACAATAATGGCGGCTAGTTTTGATTGAGAATATTTAGTCGTGAAATTCTGACATAATTCAACTAAAGTAGTAGTGTTGTAAGAAATGCAGACGGTGTAATCGTGGCTAGCCATAAGATTCGATGCCATGTGCCGGCGATTCAGCCCCGTCACGACCTTCTCTGGTGTTGAAGAACCTGCACTGGTAAGCGTCAACATTGCTGCTGGAGGATTATCGCCTTCATCAGAAACTTCCCAGGAAATGACGGCACTGTGTACCTCAATGCTTGATACAGTTACTTTAGAAATTTGAAGTGCCATGACGTCGTTGATGACGATTGTAAGTAATAGGCCTATCTGGATTACACTCTGGAAAAACATTTCTACAAAAGAAAAAAGAATGTAAAGACAGATATATTTTGAACAAAGAGCGGCTATAACGAAAAACCTCTTTAAATTAGCCCTATCTTAAATGCAATACACTACAGTGTCTTAACATAAGCTAGGCCTACACTGTGTTTGCACATTGAGGGTGTAAGTGAAAGCACCATCATCTATACGGCCCTTCAGACGAACCTTCACGTTGTCGCAAGATATCATGATCCTCCATACAACGCCGCCAATTCCATTTTACGTACTTTCTATTCCAAAAGCGAAAAACATCCTTACCTGCCATTTGTGTTCTTAAGACGTGCAAGTTATTTAATAGGTGATTATAAAACAGCAAACCTAACTTCCATCACTTTAAACCTTCTGAAGATGCAGTAGATTGTTATTGTTCAACTAGGCCGGATTCTAAGAGTCTGGCCAACTCATTTATCTTGAATCAATTTGAACTTCTTGTAAGATCATCATAAAAGTTGCACCTTAATGCACTAAAGGCGCAGAAAACAAAATCGAACTTGCTTTAAAGTTAGGCTACACGTTCCAAAGCTCAAGGTCCCTTGTCGAGTTTATTAGGATATTGATTTGCTGTCCATTGATCTATCATTGTACTGGTTTGTTTAAAGATCCTTCGTTATGCTTTGAATAAGAAAGGCTTCGTCGGGGTTACATTATCTTTATTTGTATATCATGAAAGACGCGGTTACTATAGGATTCACAATCAAAAGTTAAAGTATTTAGTCTATAACATCATGGCCATGTGTAGTAACATAAAGAGTCCAGGCTGTGATATTCTCTAAAAGAACCCAACAAATATAGATTCAATTAATTTGTTTTTAATATCCCAACAAAGCTCACAATCTCGCCCTACTAACGTACTCTCGATCCTGCAAACCCCATATTTAACTATTTCCCCACCAACCATGGAGTTCTCCATGCACCAACTTAACATCACTTCATCGATTCGTACCGTATATCGTACACAAACTGTTACTGAACTAACGTTAGGGCCTACAGTATATAGTGTAAAATTACCACTGTGTGTATTAATATTTGTATATAAATGGGGCGGAAGGTTTTAAAATCAGGGGACACGAGGTTAAATCTTGCTAAAATACCCCACCCCGGGGGACGCATCCAGGTTTCGGGGTGAAGGGTGCTTAACTCGATTAAAGTTCAGAAACAAAAACAAAAAGGTAATTGCCTATTAATTAGTGCTATATTGAGGTTTCCAGTGCCAAAATATTCACATTGACCATATATACATGCTGTTTTTATTGCTTTAGACCTGTAAAGGGCAGTGCTCTGGCACCCACTGTGGCAATCATACCAACAAATTAAAAGTCAGTCTACCTGATTTTGTGGAAATTTTGTGGAAATTTCAGAGGAGGGGACTTATCACTGGGGGCGCTTCCGATCTCTTCCGCCGTCCATGTTTGTATATTCTTTTATTTAATCAATTCAATGGTGTTGTAAAGTAACAAAATAGGCCAATCGCAAAAATATTGTATTGCTTTTAATGCGTTTTTTTTTTGTAATTCACAACATTGCTATTAAATTTATGACAGAGGGCGACAAACCTATTTTCCAAAAACAAAATGAGACTGCACATTCATCTTTTATTTGAAAAAATAAAAATAATTGTTTATTGTTGTATAAACATATTTACAAAATATACATAGATTTACTTCAACCATTACTGTTTGTGCGGCCAAACATTACAATACTTACAGGACTTCTGTATTTCTATCTAAACATATCATTAAAATAAATAATTCAAGAAACATGACACTAAATTTCTTAAAACAAACCGCTAGGGTAGGCCTAATATATTCGCTTTGCTGAATTTAACAGTGGGCAAGAGGTTTACAGTTTTCATCTTGACAAGCAAAAAAGGATATTTTGTTGCGTCTATCGTCATTTAATTCTACTTCTGGTCCGTATTTATGTCTATTATTTATTTTGGGGGTTAATTTTTTAGAGTCGGCGCTCCTAAGGAGCCTCGCCAACTACGTTTTAGCAATAATTGGCTCGCGCATCGGATTTTCCCCCTCACAATCCACACCTGATGATGCTATTTAGAACAAAAGTGGCTTATACAAAATATTGCAAAATTAAGTATAGGTCTACTACGGTACATTATAACATTTACTAACATCAATCAGTATAAGGATGTTTTGACAAAGTTGCTATTGGCTATCTTAAGCCATTAGGTGACCGTGGTTTGTGCTGAATATGAACAATATATGTCAAAATCTATTGGGACAATCCCTCAAACTACCTTTCCACTAATTAATCACACCGTGAGTAGTAATTCCTGAAAAAAATTACAACCGTGGCATACCTAACCAAATGTCTGTGTTGCGCAAACCTACCAACCCAAAACTTTCGAAAATCAGGGTCGGTTAATTTAAACTTTCATTATTAGCTAAACTAATATGGGCCAACAAAGAAATACATATATAAGTTATCCCACAAATTGTAAGAAATGTTTAAACATTAACGATTCCAATTAGAGAAGATACAGAAAGTGGGGTACCCTACTAAAATACAATCTGGCTCAATGATTTTTTTAAAATGCGACCGTATTGGGCAACACGTTTTTAGGCCTTACATTGAAGCCAGAGTCATCATCATGTTTGAACGTGTCGGCAAAGTTTCATTGCAACAGTAATATTTGGTAATATTCATTCAAGGTAGGCATATTGCTTATAATCTATGCCTTCACGCTTTTATGTTTTCCTCCTCCGCCTTTTGATCCGTCTAAATTACTTCTTCTACTAATTTCTTTCTGCCGTTTATCTTTATCTCTATGTTGTTTTCTTTCAGGTTCTCCAGACGGCTGCTGTTTCTTTTTACGTTTCTGTTTTCCGCTACGCTTCGCCTTTTTAGGTTCACTTCTTCCTTCTTCACATGATTTTCTTCGTGGTTCGTTATCCCCTTCTTCCATTTCTGATTGAGATTTTCTTCTAGGTGGCGGTACAAATGCCTCTGATCCCTTTCTTGGACATACTACATTAATTAATTGCGTAATAAGGAATAAAGCAATAATAGCAACCCCGATAAAAATCGCCGTCAGTGAGTAAGAATTGATGGCAACGAAATCTGTTGTAAAACTGACGCACGCGGTGTTATCTTGGAGTTCACCATTTCCTTTTGAGTTAGTAATAAGGACGATTACGCATGCTCGATAAGTGACACCCGAACGTAATCGCTTGATAGTAGTGTTCGTAATGTCTGGATTGAGAATTTCGTTTCCTCTTTTCGATAAAAGATAATTTGCATCGATTCGAAATCCTCGAATAGTGCTGTTTAGTGAATCTGTTGTGGTGTCTGTTGTCCAGGATATTACAGCTGTTTGACTGCCAATGTCTGCTGGATTTGCCTTGACGTCATAAACACGTATTGAAGTTGAAAATTGAATAAAAGTCATAAGTATCAAAACCAAATACTGTTTTATACAATTTGCTTCCATTTCAACAAAATCTGAAAATATATACAATGCCTTAGAATTAGAATGATTTATGACTAATTTTGAAATATTTAATTATAATTTCCATGTTTCATCACCAGAATAGGAAGGTTTTACAATTTTATGAAATACGAAAATGAAAATAGAGAAAAATGGAGTTGCACAGTATAATCCTTATTTTGAGAGATTAGTCAATAAAGTTAAAGCGTAGTCTTTTTCCTCGTCATTCCTTTTCTGATTGATACAAGGTATAGATATTGTAAATACAGTAACAGTTGTAGTTAAGTTTAGTTAAGATGGATCTCACCTGTGTACAAAACTTAGGGTTTATCGAAATTCCTTTTCATCAATTTGTTACCTTTTTGCTCACTACATTGTACACGTTGCTTTTGATGTATTGATGAATAATGTCTTTGTATTTGTATTAATAAGATTAATATTGCAGATTGACTTTCAGTACGTTTAGAAAGACGGTTTAATAACACGATGTGTTCTAAAGTCATGAAAAATGTGATAAATAGATACCAAGCAACGTGAACAAGTAAATTATTATTAAAGGTTTTAACTGAATTGACCAACAACATGGGAAACTACCAAGATAATGCAACGGAGAATGAAAGTAAAAGAAAGGACAGTGGAACATATAGTGAATGAATCACTAGAGTTAGAAATGAAATAAAGACAGGATAAAATAACAAAACGAAATAAAGAAGAGAAATGGATATGTAAGAGAAGATGAATTAACACAAAAAAATAAAGAAGAAAATGGAGGTGTGTCAAAGGATAAAATAACCCACTTAATAAACAATAAAGGAGAAACGAAACCCAAGATGTGAGAGAGAAAAAAGAGTGAATTACAACACAACAAAAAAAAAGAAGAGAAAATAAATATGCAAGATGATAAAATAACTCAAAAAATAAAGGAAATTGAGATGTGAGACTCAATAACATATTACAAAAACTAAATAGAGAAAATGGAGATGTAAGAAAGAATAGATTAGTTAATGACAACACAAGACATAAATAAAAG
>JAOTQE010055225.1:0-20030 GCA_025631205.1 Nesometra sesokonis
AACATGTACCGTAAAAATTGGTTCTGTTGCAATTAGTTTGAGGTTGAGCATATTTTTTACATAGATTGACTGGACTACTGTATTTTAATTTGTTTTCAATTTTTAGTCCTGCAGCACCAGACAGATGGGAAATACCGAGCTCATGCTTGAAATTCAAAGATGTTCTGGGCGAGGGAGCCTTTGGACAGGTCACCAAGGCTGTAGTTGATGGGTCTTTGTTGAGGAATTCACATGCAAACAAAGGGAACAACAGTGATGCAATGGTTGTTGCAGTTAAGTCTTTACATGGTAAGTTTAAGTAGATCCCCTTCACACAGAACTGTAAACGGGGAATATTACAGTAGTTCACAAATGCCCGCTTTTGTGTGAAAGGTTACTTTCCCTTCAATGCCGGCACAATGCTGGTGGTCGTTAGACCACCTCAGACCCTAGACATATTACCATTATATTACCTTCACTGCCTTAGGCCGGATGTGTATGAAAAGGTTCCACAGTGTAATGCCGCAGTGAAGCATAACAAAAAAGAGGTCAAAGTTGGGAAACTCTGTTATTACGACTGCCAATTTTACGCCTTCTCACTGGACCCTTTCACACAGGCATCATATTACCGGAATTTGACCTACTGTGTGAAAGGGTTTAGAGCGGCAATAATGCCGGCATGGTTATGGTAACATTACGGTATTTTCTGTGTAAAAGGGGCTAAGGGAAATTAATTACAGGGCATCGTCTGACACTACCCATTTTGTCTTACAAGCCATTGTTTGTAAAAGAAAAACTATGGTTTTTTCCTTTTTCAAATTGTGTAAAATGAGTGTGGAAATTACTGTGAAGTAACCTACGATGGTCTAGGGGAGAATTTTGACATTCTAATCTACCTTACGCTACAGAAACTGGGCAGGGCAGATTTAGAGGGTGCATCTGGCATGCACCGCCTCTAATATTGTCGAAAATACATTTTGCCCCTTTTATATTACATGCGCCACCTCTAGAATTTTGCCCAAAAATAGGATACATACAAACTGAAGACAACTACAGCATAAGATAGTCAAAATAAATGCAAATAACAGCTTTGTTGCTTGTTAAATTTGAAACCCTGGACATGTCTACCCAGCCAGGAATTTTGCACACCCTCTTTCACACGATTCTGGATCCGCCACTGCTGGGTATACAGTATATCACCAAGCGCTATGTGAGCTAAAAGGCTTGAAGAGTGTTTAGTTCAACTTCTATTTTTAAAAAGCATTTTCTTTCATTAAAAAATTGAATACAAAATATTCACCAATATCAGCCCTTTTGTTTTCATTTGTTTCTTTTATTTAGGTTTTGCAGACAGCGATGAAAGGCAAAATTTTCTGCGTGAAATAGATCTGATGAAAGTGCTAGGCTACCATCCAAATGTTGTAAGTCTGTTGGCATGCTGTACACGGGAGCAGCCTGTCTGCCTTGTGGTCGAACACTGTGAACATGGGGATCTCTTGAACTATCTTAGAAGTCACAGAAGCAAGGTAAAAAAAATTAGTTATCATTCTGGGAAAGCGAAAAGTTTCTAACTTTTTCAATAATTGTAGGCTTGATTATGTTAAGCAAAGCTTTATTTATCTTAAAGAGTTTGGCATCACCTGGGATGTTAGCCTGTCTCAAATTTGTGTACTTTTATTGCTTTATTGTGCACTTCTGGCTTCCCACACTCAATATCTTTGAGCCTTGCACTAAGGCCTCTCAAAGTACTTCATGCATGATGAATGGCATCTCAAATTTGAGGTGTCATTTTGTATGCATTACAGATTTTTGAACTCGTAATACAATATTACATCATGCCTGTTAATAAAAGTGTGTGCTCCAAGTTCAGAATGAGTAAGTCTACCTAGGCCCTAAGACAAATTAAACAAAAAAAATCATGCACTGCACAGGCCTTTAGAGATTGCTAAGGGCATAAACCAGACTGCAAGAAAGTTTTTTTTTTCTACAATAACTGACTTATTGTGGTCATTGGTTGTACTGTATAGATTACAACAAATGACCAGATAGAAGCAACTTTGACCAAGTCTACTGGAACGTGTGACATTGTTAGGAGTGTTTTCTCCTTAACAGACCTATGGTCATCACTGTGTATGTTGTCATGTACTATTTATAAACAAACTGAAAGGAAAAATTGAAAAGTGAAACAAGGAATTTTAGTACTATTTTAGCAAACTATTTTGTCAGAATATTACAAGATTCATTATTGTAATTATCTATATATAGACACTTTAAAATTTGCAGAACATGTATTTATATTTCCGTTTCTTTTTTTTTTCTTAAATTTAAGGAGTTGCAAGCAGATGGCTTAAATAATAACATGATTCCTCTTACCCCAAAAGATCTTCTATCTTTTGGTAGACAAGTTGCACTTGGAATGGTAAGTAAAATATCGGTTTGATAAGTTTGGTTATTCGAGGCACTCAGTTTGCGTCAAAGCAAAATGCTCGCATATCAACCAAAATGAACTGAAGCATGCTGATTACAATACCTTTGCCGATAAAAGCTCTCGTGCGTGCAAAGAAGGTTCTATGTTCTTAAGCATTTTGCTTGCAATGTGTGGCAAAAGGGTAACATTTTCAAGGTGGGTAAAGCATATCAAAACCTATGTACATTTTGGTATTTTTTATGTTTTATTTTGATTATCAATATAAAGGTGGATGAACTAAGCAACTGCCTCCTGATTCACGTTGCTTAGTGTGCATCAAATTTTTAGTAAGCAAAGTACTTCATGAGGCAGTGAGTGTGCAAAATATCTATCGTGTTAATTAACTGCAGTGTGAGCTAAGCTTAGCAAAATGTTTACTATTCAGCTGTTACTACCCATGCGTAAATGAAATGAAGCACACTGATTCCACTACTGTACCTTCGCCAATCGGATTGTTTAAAGCTCCCGCACGTGCAAAGAAGGTTCTATGTTCGTTATCATTTTGCTCGCAGTGTGCGGTAAAAGGATAATGCATAGTGCCTCACGAGGCAGTTTGCTTAGCAAAATTCCTTAAATTTGCGCCAGGCTTTAGCAAGCCATGCAAAGATATTCTATCTTGTATAGTTAATGAGTTGTATAAGTAGCTTCCTGTTACAACTCAAAATGGTAGTAGATCAATTGTTTTTTTTTATATTGAAAACACTACATCATGTACTTGTTTTAGGTAGCAGTACATATTAAAGAGAAGAGTACAGAAAATAGTGTACTTATTTTTGGTTTAGATTTTATTGAATAACTATGGGATGTAATATATAAATTACATTGACACTCTTAGTTTCTTGTTTTTGTTGCAGGAATATTTATCTCAAAAAGGATTTGTTCATCGTGACTTGGCAGCAAGGAACGTTCTTGTAGCTGGCAATAAAATCGCAAAGATTGGAGATTTTGGATTAACTCGATATGTGTACAATGATAAACTATATCTAAATAGAAAAGGTGGCAAGCTACCTCTAAAATGGATGTCTATTGAAGCAATATTTGACCATGTCTTCACAACTAAATCAGATATGTAAGTTAGTAATAGATATGGGTGGCCATTTGGTAAAAAATAAACTAAAAAAATGACACAAGGATCATTTCAAGTGAAAGAGGTGCAGTGGTTCTGTGGCTTGATGGTTAAAATGCTTGCCTTCGAGTGTTGCATGTTCAGTTCTTAAAAAGAGCTATGATTATTCTCGTAACTAAAAATAACGCCACTGCCTAATCCAGGGTTTATGCGCGTCCTTGAATTCCTTGCAAGTTCTGGAAAAACAAATGTGCATTTTCCACTCCTTGAATCTGCTAATGGAAATTTTATGATATTGAAATTTAGCTGAGGTAAAACATAGCTAATTTTATTAAACTCCAAAGATTGATGTTTTTTTAACCATGCATGACAAGACCATTGATTGAGTGTCCATGAAATTTAGAAAATATGGCATGTAATGTCCTTGAAATTTCTTTGAATTGTACTCATAAATACTGCCAATCCATGATCATTAACCAGCTTTCGAAACACACGACGCGAGACTGTGTGACGTGCAGCAGAGCGTGAAGCCATAGTGCACATGCGGAAGCAATTAGTGTTCATTCAGTCCCTCCACGGTGCGACGGGCTTCAGCTGATTTGGCGCTGTCCAGAGTACGCAGCCGCATTGAAAATTATTAGGATGAAATTGGGAAGGTTTTGAACTAGTTTTGAGTTATAAATTCAATAAGAAGCATATGATTATAATTTTAGCAATTGGTGTTTCGCATACCGTCCAGCTTCTGGGATGAGGCCTAGCCTAGGCTACATTCCAAGCTATCGCCCTATAGTAGACACAAAAATCTAGCTCTGAAACTACTAGGATAGCCGCTGAAATATGTATATATTTCAAATGATTATATAGGTCTTAAAAACAGGTATAGCAGTATCTTTCTTTTTATGGATTGTGCAAGACACGAGGTCTTATACCTCCATCGAAAGACAAGATCGCGGCTCGTAAAATCGAAACAGCTTTATATTTGAGATGCGGAATGCTGTACAGCGGCCTTCATATTTGACTGACTTCCCCGTCCCACCTCACTGTGTCATCATTTCGAAAGATTCTTAGTGGCTTATCCATGGGAGGTTCTTAGGGTGCTCAAATTATTTTAGAAACCGCAATGCCATCATTTATAGGTATAACAGACTCAGCTACTCCGTGTGCAATATACTATTACAAAATCTGAAAAAAATTCTGACGCGCTAAAGTTTAAATTGAAAATCAGCCTGAAAAGGATTCACAACTAATGTAGTTGTGGGAAAAACAAAACTTGCACTTGAACCACAAACTCATGATGCATAAATGTGTTGGTAGCTGTACACTTAACCATTCAGCCATGGGGGTTACTCTCAGTTAACATCTGTATATCGATTACCTGATGCAAACTCCTACCAGGGGCAGATTTAGGGGTGCAACTGGTGCACTGTAGTTGCACATCCCCCTTATTTTAGGAGCGCAGGGCCTAAAGTTGCCCCTAAACAATAGACGTAGATATGGGCCATGCCTAACATAAACAGGACCAAAAATCACATTTTTTTTTTCACTTGTCAAAATCAAAATTGGGAACTAGCAGTAAACGAATCTTTATTTACCTTTTTTCATTTTTCTTTCAGATGGTCGTATGGTGTATTATTGTCTGAGATTGTTACCATGGGATGTACGCCTTATCCAGCCATTCACAACAGGGAACTTTTAAAGTTATTGCAACAGGGCTACCGAATGGAAAGACCAGACAACTGCTCACATGAGCTGTAAGATTATCTTCATTTCCTAACACCGTTAAGCTCCGTCATCATTTTGTCGTGTGACAGTCGTGCGACAGTCGCATGACTAAAACATTGTTCCCAGAGTGTGGATTCTAGATGCGATGACAGTCTTCTACTCGTTGGCTGATGGTTTTTTTTAGTGATTTCCATGTTGAATCATTAAAAAATCGTTGGTCGACGAGTAGAAGACTGTCATTGCGTCTGGCATCCACACACACAGTGAGCGACGTTGTACCACCATCGCATGACACAGTCCTGCTGCAGTTTCTGCACTAATTCATTTACAACAGTATTTATTGAAAGAGAATTGTTGAAAAGAACATGTTGAAATATAATGACACTGGGTTACTGCAGCGTAATAATTTTAGGTCCTTTTCAAAACCTTTTCAAAATGACACAAACATTTGCTACACGTCATCTTAGCTTAACCTTTTTTCTTCGTAGACATGCGACAATTTTAATTTGTGCAACAATTCTAAGAGTATATTTTATGAGGCTTTTACTTGAATTATTGCTATATTCAATACCACTACTGTTTTTAAAGGCCCATTTCTTCCAAAGTCAAAAAGATTAAAACATTCTAAATTTGATTATATTGTATTTAAATTTATAAATATAATACCGATTTGTCATTTTTATATAATTTTCAAACATTAAAAATTACAAAATAACAGAATTTATTTTTTAGGTTGATCCTGAAAAATAAAGCAGATGAGTCTGTATTTGCTTTGCTAATAGTTAGTGAAGAGTCTAAATCGATTAACCAACAGCGAGTTATGTGTGCCTGTGTGTCATGTGCAAAAATGGTGCTTGAGAATAGCTGGGTAACATTCACATGGATACCATCTACAACTTCCTAACTTAGCAATTGGGAAATTTTAAATTAAAATTTCTAGGCTTAGCCTAAAAGAGTTCAATACCGTTTACCTTTTTTCTATTCGATAATAACTCTTTAAGATTTAAATCACCAAAAATATTTCTTTAATCAGGTGGGTGATTTTAGAGCTCTTCTAGCCAGAACAAATTGGGCTCTCCAAATCTCATTGGGCCAGTTTCACCTTCCCATTTATTGGCAATCAATATCATAATATTTTTATTCTTATTGAAGATTATTGAAGTGTGCCAAATGACATTTTCTTTTTTAATTGCACACACAATAAATTTAGATAAAGATTTGATAACACTATATATTTTAGACTTAGAATAATTTAACAAAAATAACACATTTGGTATATAATTTGGGATATATAACGGGCATTTCAAAATGAAATAAAAAATGTCTTCAACTTCCCGTCTATTACACTGCAAGTTTCATGACATGGTTCTTGTGATTCCTTGAATACAAACATGTAAAGAAAAAATATATACCATGTGTAAGCAGTTTTTGACCTCTGACCTTCTACCTCATGACCCCAAAAAATTAACCACTTTTTGAAATAGAACCAGATACATCCTTCTGTAGGTTTCACCTACGACAATAATAACCTACATCACTTTTATCATGGTCGTCATCAATTATCGTAATCACAAAATTCATCAAAATTGTTATTAATAGGAGATGGAATTGGGATCAGTCCTGACTAGATGCTGACCCCCATAACATGATATGACCTCTTAGTAATTGCTTATTATTACCAAACTATTTGCTTTTTTATAGATATAGTGTAATGCTGTCTTGTTGGAATGATAAACCAGATGATCGACCAACGTTCTCAGACATCCGCTACATCCTTGAAGACATGCTAGAACAAGGAACACCATATGTTGATGTCAGTATCGATCCATACAGAGAGTGCTTCTACCATTCCAGCAGCTCATCCTCAAATGACAGCATTGAAGATATCCATCAGAACACAGAGACACTGTTACCGAAAGTGCAGTCAGGACCACTGACTTTGAGAGTTCCGACAGAGAAGGAACTTTTGGAAAAGAAATTAGAGTGTTTAAAAATGAGGAATGACCCTTTGGGGTATTCTAAGAACTATAGTGCCGATTCCGGAGTGATGTCAGATGACTGCACGAATGATGTTACCATTACGAGTAGCAGTACGATACACTCAATCGTATGAACTATAAATGAACTTTACGGGTGTGCGGCAGACACAAATGTTTCATTTTCGCTGAAGACATCCAATTTGCTACAAAATCAATGTGGGCACTGCAGACAAAAAAATGAAAGCAGTGTTTCAAAAACTATTCTACTAAAACTTTACGGGTGTGTAAAATCCATTGTCCAAGCCTGAAGGCTCATAGGGCTGGAGTCCAGTCTCAGTAGCATGAAGCGGATTAGAGTATGATACTCCCCCTGCTAGTCCATCGCAGGTTACTTGCCAGTAATTTTGCCAGTACCCATCGTACAGCTGGGTAGACTGAAGACTGAAGCATGGAGGAAGTAGTCTAAATATATTTCCTATATGACTGAAGCAATGTGAGTAAAGTGTGTTGCTCAGGTGCACAAGCAACTGGCGTGAGTCACACCAATCTCTTAATTGGGATTCTGAACTGCAACCGCTGCGCCAACTGCTCCCACAAATTTTGTATGGGTGTGTGGTAGACATCAATGTTTCATTTTTGCTGAAGATATATCCAATTTGCTAAAATGTGAGTGTAAAAAATTTGACAGCAGATAAACATATTGAAGCAATGTTCCAAGAACTATTGTAAAACAATTATAGTTGGTAATTTCCTCACCAGTTCCATGTTGAGATCTATATCATGCAAGTGTAGATTACAGCTTATATTATGCTCTATTGGAAGGTACCAATAACTCAATTTTTTATTTTCCTACCATGAGACTCATTTGTGAGGTCTTACCACAAAATGAGTCTCATGGTCGGAAAATCAAAAATTTTTCAAAAATAGACCATAATGTATTCTGTAATCACTTAAATGAAATTCAATGTATAAGTAGATCCAAAAATATGAGCATTTGAAATTTTTATATATGGAAACAACAGTCTTGACAAAATCAGCCATAAAGCAATTAAAAAATAAAAAATTAAATGACTATAAATCTCAGAAAATATGCAGGAAGGACACTCTCCTACAAGAAAACTGACCAAAAAATTATATTGTAATGAAGTGTAAGTACCATAGTACTCATAATTGATTAAAACTAAATTTCTGATTCAGTTCTAGATACCAATAGAACTGAACTGAATCTGGTAGAGCAATTATGAACATTTTGAGCTAAAGTAAAACAGGTTTGGAGGGTAGGGATCCAGCTACATAAACTTTTACTAACTAAAGCAAATAAATGAGAGTCATGCCTTTTACTATTTTCATGCATCCTGAAACAATAAACACCATTACGAGATTCATTAAATAATTGTCTAAAAAAATTGTAATAAAATGTAAATAACTTATTGTTTGCTATTTATTACTATTATTACTATTATATTATTATCATGACTAACTTTGTTTTGCAGCCTATGTTTGGGTTGAACATTTTCGAGGTGGATAAAGCATATCAAAACTTATGTATATTTTGGTACTTTTTTATATTTTATTTTGATTATCAATATAAGGTAAATAAATGTATATATGTGTAATAAATTGTTTTTAAAATTTAAAGTTAACCAGACTCATTGTCTACATGAATATTCTTAAATGTAAAAACAAATAAAATTATTAAAAACGCTATGTTATAAGAAGTAAAAAAATAAACAATTTCAGCATTATGTCGAATGCATTTACTTATATGGCAGAAGTACATGGTAGTAATGGAACATGTCAAAATTATCCTGCTCCAGTTACTGCATTAACTCAGTTACAACAGTGTTAAGAGCCATGTCAAAATTATCCTGCTGCATTTACTGCATTAACTCAGTTACAACAGTGTTAAGAACCATGTCAAAATTATCCTGCTGCAGTTACTGCATTAACTCAGTTACAACAGTGTTAAGAACCATGTCAAAATTATCCTGCTGCAGTTACTGCAGTAATTCAGTTACAAACAGTATTAGGAACCATGTCAAATTAGCCTGCTGCTGTTACTGCAGTAATTCAGTTACAACAGTATTAGGAACCATGTCCACATTATCCTGCTTCAGTTACTGCAGTAATTCAGTTGTAACAGTATTATGAACCATGTCAACATTATCCTGCTGCAGTTACTGCATTAATTCAGTTACAAAAGTATTAGTTCTCTGTGATTCTAGATAGATCTTCCTAGTAATTTAACTTGGTAGACCTACCTTGTTTGAGGATTTTTTTTCTAAGGGTGTGTGCCATTGCAGTCACCAAAATACGTGGCAGCACTAGATTACATAAGTAGATGCTTAGATTTAATAGAAATAGATTACTGCAGTAATTGCAGTAGAATACTTGAGTCAAGGTTGCAAAGTTTGTTATGCGCGAGTTACTAATTAGTTGGTCACTATTGATAAGGAGTAACCTAGAGTATTGGAATACTATTATTGATACAATTCTGGAGTGGGTTACTATTGAGATGGGGTTAATAGGAGTAGTGTGTTGTTATAATTAATTCTAGTATGGGTTACTATTATAGTGGGTGTTACTAATACTATGTGTTATTCTAGACTGAATTCTACAGTGTGTTACTAATAGTAGTGTGTTATTAATCTATAATAACTTCTGGAGTAGGTTACTAGTGTTTAGAGGGGTTCTAATGAATGACTATTCTAGAGCGGGTTAGTATTAGAGAGCACTATAGTCCAGTAGAAATAAGACTTTGAATCAAACAAATTGCAATAGTTTGTTTTATTGATGAAATCTGTTCATTATTTGGTTCAGAATAACATATCCAAAATCTATCCTGATCAGCCAATCAGAAATTACCTAATTTGCATAAATTCAAAATGGCCACCATTTTGCAACTTTGATGCTCAATATCTCCTTAAGCGTCAATTTTTAAGTATATAAATGTATTAAGGACAGATAGAAACATGACCGTAAACAATCCAAATAACACATTAATTTTAATTTTTTACCTCTTGGGGTCATAGGTCAAAGGTCATGGAAACTTAAAGCTCAATATCTCTCTAACGGTCAGTTTTTGTGTATATAAATGTATTAAGGACAGATAGAAACATGACCATAAAGAACACAAATAACACTTTTATTTTATGTTTTTACCTCTTGCGGTCATGGGTCAAAAGTCATTCCAGAGGATTCAACAACACTGATAGAGGGCGCTGTGGTATTTGAATTTATGCAAATTATTTACTTTCTGATTGGCTAACAGGGGTAGATTTTGGATATGTTATTCTGCACTACTTGATGAACAGATTTCACCAATAAAACAAACTATTGCAATTTGTTTGACTCAACGCCTATTTTTCACCTATTTCTACTGGACTACTAGTGGGAAACATTTACTAAATTGATGTTACTATTCCAGAGGATTCAACAACACTGATAGAGGGCGCTGTGGTATTTAAATTTTGCAATTGAAGAATGCTGATTGAAAAGGTTCAGTGCATATATGTATTCATTTCATTTTCATTTTTTAACATTACAATGTAAAATCCCGATGACTTTAAAAAAAATATTTATATTTGTAGGTTCGATTTATTGCGTTGTGTGGCAGTGTATATTGAAGTAACTTGCCACCTACCTAAATGTAAATATTATATATATAAGAAGATAAGAAGAGAAGTGCAATATTTTGAATTAATGGTTTTCAGTTACGATTCAATTTGTTCTCTATGTAAATGGTGATAAGCCTAATGTTACTATAACTATTATATATATTAAAATTTTAAAGAAATAAAATTCGCTGTCATATTTAATACAAATCTTACTTCGAACAACCATGGAGGTATAAAATATCCAGGATCCAGCAAAGGGAGGGCGCCCTTTCCATGGGTCTGGGTGGGCGTGGTTGGAAGTTTGTTTTTGACAAGCAAAAGAAAACGGTAAGATGTTATTTCCCCATTTTACGTGTTCTGATACTTGTTTTTATATCTGTTTTATTTTTAGGGCTGATTTTAGACCCGGCGCTCCTAATATAGGCTTAAGGTGGGGGAGCAACTACGTTTTGGCGATAGGCCTAATGTGGGGTTGGGGCGCCGGATGCGTCCCTCCCCCCTCATTAAGTCCGCTCCTGAGTCATGGACACACCTAAATAAAAGATTTTCGTCGGACTGGTACCCAACTGTACAACATGGTCGTAGATATAAACATGCATCTCAGGAGCGGATCCAGGAATCACCAAAAGAGTCTGTTGGGAGGGGGTAGGGGAGGGAGCACTATTCCTGATCGATATGAGCGTGTTGCTGATAAGTTTGACAGACAAACAAAATAAGGTTATTTGGCTTTTACGTGTTATTGGGCGTTAGGCTTAGGGCCTACTTAATTTTTTGTGGTGATTTTCAGAGGACGTACACAATGGGGGTGAGATATATCCTCAAAATCCGCCTTGCATCTTACCTCTATATATGTAGAGCACAAAAGAAGTGAGATGCGCAGCATGGGGGTAGATGGGCCATGTCAATTCCTCTTGGAAGAAAGGATCACTTTAATTTAGGAATTATGGCCCGTTAAAAATCGGGAACAACATCATCAAGGGGGAAATGCAAACGACCAACGTGATTTTCCTTGTTTTTAATTTGAAAGTGAAGAAATACCTTTCGATCCCCCCACCCCAAGTTTGATTTTCCATCGTACGCCCAGGAGTCCTGTCTAAGCTTAGTATCACAGAAAAATGATTCCTCATAGTAGTGCGATATAGACAGTATCATGCACCGGAACTTAGGAATTGGATGATTTCGAACAAATAACAATTATGGCTTTGGTTACCCAATAAGAGAACCTCCATAAGTCTAATCGAAATATCGACAAAACAACGAAGGTCTTGAAAAATGTTCATAGCAAAATTTAGCACGTGGAATATGGTTCGCAAAGAACTATACCCAGGCAGTATGTTCGAAATTGGACAAAGCACCTTAACACATTATCAATAAGTTAAAAACATTTTGAAATGTAAAATCAAAACACACTTATGAAATATCGGCTTCCCACAGACATTGATAACGGACACCCCACTGGGGTGGGGGAATCCAGGATTGTGCGAAAGACTCGTATACTCGTATACCTGCAACTCTCACGCATTATGCGTGAGTCTCACGCATTGGAGCCTATTTTTACGTCTCACGCATAAATCAATTCATCTCACGCATTAGCAGAATTCTCCTTCATACACAGTCATATCAATAGTTTTTCCCACGCATGACACAATATAGAGCACGGTAAAAAATTCCCCCCCAAACAGCGATAATTTCGGCAGAAAATGCCCAAAAATGGTCAGACGAGGTTTTTATTTTATTTTATTTTAGTGGTGGCGGGGTTTATCTCACGAATTGGAGGCAACAAAAGTTGGCAGGTATAAAAGAGGTGAAATTTTTCCGGTGAGGTTGGCATGTTAACGGTTTCAAATTGTACAAGCGACTACTATATAATAGGTATTCGACAATTACAAGTGGCATTGTTTTGGCAAAATTTGACTCACTCCCACACTTGTTGCTGTTTGTACTTTAAGCCTGACAACCCCTACCCTTGTACATACTCAATGAATCGGTATTAGCATTAGTGCAACCCACACAGCTGACAATACGCTTTAAAACTACTGCTAAAACAAAAGTAAATAATGTGGCTACGTAACCAGGGGCGGTCGCAGGATGAATTAAAGGTGGTTGCCCCAGAGTCAAAAATCCAATGACCAGGGACAAAGCCCTGGTGCGGCTCGAAGCACCAGATTTTACACAATTTTAAGCTGTGCTGAAACCCAATATTAATTAAAGACAAAAATATAGGCCTAAGATAGGCCTAAAACCTGTGGTGGATTTTTTAGACTTACTAGAATCATTTTTTTTTTCAAAAAATGGAAAGTGGATCAAGACCCCTCCCCGACCACTATCCCCTCTAGGTGCACTCAAGATTCTACGCTTCTTCACAATCAGACTGTTAGTTTGCCACATCAGGGGTCTGTTAACCTCTGCGCCATCACATATTAGAGCTATAATAGGTGTGATAATATTGAACATTTAGATGCTCGGAAATCAGAATTATGAAATTAAGGGTGTTGCCCGGGCAACTAGGACAACACCCCTGTGTCCGCCACTGGTACATATATGAAAGACACCTTGACCATTCCCACCCCTGTACGCATTTGTATGCATTTTAATACACCACTTCCACTCTCCTGTACGTATGTAATTGTTGAATACCTCAAAATACATCCGTGCATCAGTTTATTTGTTTTTAAATTATCTTCGAAATCATCGGATCCAGACCTTCCCACCGTTCGCCATTGCGAAGGTCAGACGACCTCAGACTCTGGTACCTCACCACAGGAGTCCTAAGCGACCCCCGGACCCCCAGCTTCCTCACATGGGTCTTGCGAAGGTCACAGTACATGTCTAGATCCGCCCCTGCGCCGGTCAATTTAGATAAAGTGTGGGATTTTAACAGTAAGCTATGAGGGCGCTAGGCGTCTCTCTAAAGATGCTCTCTGGTGCACATTTAAAGGTCCAAGGTGTCCAAAAAATATTATTTTGCTGAGTCAAAGTGGGGGTGGGTCCACTTCTCCCCCCCCCCCCGTGTCTGGAAATCGCTTTTTTATATCTTCGAAATTGTGCTTTCTTCTAAAACTTTTGGCTTGCAACCTGCATTATATTTAAGCACGGGTTCAATTCCCTTTCAGTGCTATACAACAAAAGAATAGTATTAATGCTAGTTTGAAAACAATCAAGCGCTAACTCTAACTGTTCCGACTGTCACCAAAAAAAGACGAATTACTAATCAGACACGTGGTTCCAGAGCTCCGTCTAGCCATTGCTAAAATAATATTTTAAAACAGTCAAGCGCCCTCTAAAGTTTCCGACCGTCACTAAAAAATATAACTTGCAGTGAAAAAAACGGAAATCTCATGTTCAGCCCATAATGACTTTTACGAAAATAAATAAGAAATGTAATGCCTAGTGTTTTCATTTGTAGTATTAATTTATTCAACTGAGTTGGTATGCTGCACTATTCAAATGGTAACCGGATGAAGTTGTTATATGTGACTGTCGTCGGCACTTTGTCACCCCATGTCAGACGGCTGGTGGGCTACAATTAAGTTTGCGTCCTGCCGCTCTAATCCTTGAGTCATAAAAAAGTATTATACTACCGTAACATTTATACAATTGTCATAGGCTCATTATATATTTATGAAATATTCTATAATTTAATTGTTTAAAAGATATATGTAGATTTGCATACACAAGACGTGTAGTGGTAATTACTACGTCATCAATTTCATGAGCGTAAGCACGTCACTTCGATCTGTAAAAGCTACATCCACGCGCGCGTATCCTGATACACGCGCAAGTAGCAATATTACGTCAGAATATGCAGTATGACGTCATGATTATAATCAACCGTTTTTGTAACTGAATAAAAAGGACATTTTTTTAAACTTCGGTTAGGCTATAGCAAACGCGTTATGTGTGTGTTCTTTTCCCACAACGGTGCCATCGGTAGGACTAAAACATATTTATAACCGAAAAATATTAGGGTCTTTATTTAATTTACGTTTGCAATTATTTATCTATCTTTAGAACATTGTGTCTACCCGCAAATTGGCCTTGTACTTCGACGCAAGGCCGGATTTCCCACGCGGGTCGCGTGTTTGACGCCTGCGGCGTACCATAATTGTCATTAATAAAATTGATTGCGTGATTTAATAGATGGTTTCGATTTTTTTCTATAGTGATGTTGGATTATGATATGAATAAGCATTACCTACTCAATGGGGGTCGTGATGTTATGTTTTGTCAACACAACAACCGGATGCCAACCAATAGGGGACGATTAAACTACTAATCATGGATATATAGTGAATGAATGAATGAAATAAATAAGTGAACAAAGCAACAAATGAACGAAAGAACAAACTAAAAAAAAACAGAATAAAGGAACAGGCTCGGATTCAAGTAGGGAGACCCACACCTCCCCCCCCCCCCCATCTCCCTTTCTTGACAGAATACTATTTGCAGCCGACTATTATTTTGCACACTGTAGCCTCTAAAAGTGCACCTGAAAGCATGTGACGAAAAGCTTTTCGGGCACTGCTACTAGGCGGGCCCTCCACACCTCCATCAGTTGATTGTTAAAATCTCACTATGCTTAACCAACATGTCATCAAGCCCCTCTTTTAAGCTTTCCTAGATCTGCACCTAACAAAGAAGCAACTGAACAAATAAATAATCAAATGAACAAATACTGGAGATGAACAAATAGACCTAAACGAAGAAAAAAATGAACGTGAAAAAACATAAACGAAGGAACAAATGAGCTACCGAACGAAGGAAGGAGAGAACGAAAGATGGAACGAATGTACGAGGAACGAGCGAAATGAAGACATCGAATAAGTGTTCCAGTCTTCTTATTTTGTTAACGAAAAAAAGACTTGACTAGAAACAGAGGGCGTTACACATTCACAAGCCTAATTTACTGACCCACAATCTTAAAATCTTCAAAACTAGGGGCGGTGGCTTTTTCCATTTCTGGCTAAATACACAATTATCCCGAAACACATAAAGACTTTTAATGTTATCCTGCAGGAAAATCAGAAAGTAAAGCCAAAAATAAAATTTCATGCATGCACAATAAAATACTAAAACGGGCCTATTTAAAAACAAATGAATTTTTAAAACATAAATAATAAACAAATATACAATTGTTCAGTAAATAATGATTCTATTTTAGAGTTTATCAGTTTTAATATCATTAGTTTGTTTTTCGCGCCACACCTCTTGGCAAATACTAACAAGAGGGACCAGTAATAAGAAACAGTAGGCCTATTTTAGCGGAAGTATAGACCTATACTATGAAGTGAAGGGTATTGAGAAAGAAACTATCAAGTAACGTCTGGAAAATCTGATTAAGTCTTATAAAAAAACACGGAGCACTAATAAAAGTGCATGCTCAATTAATTAACGACGTCAAATGACGCCGAACGGAGCGGAGTCTTGGTACCAATGAACATGCAATAACTTACAAAATAACCTATCAGCGACTGATTTGCGTGTACGAACTAGAGACAGCTGTCAATTGTGAGTGCACCATGGCCGAGCAGTTAAGTCTACTGGAAAATACTAACCGAGCTTTTCTTGTAGATAGGCCTACGTATTGTGAGTGCGAGTTAAACTGCTGGATCTGACAATTTCATAATACCTTTTTTATACGTGGGGTGGTAGTTCAGTGTGTATATCTATACACATTCAGGGGCGAATCCAGACTTTTGGAATAGGGAGCCTGAAGGGGGGCGGTAGAGAGTCAATGTTTTAGGAGGGTCCGGGGCCATGCTTCCCCGGAAATGTTTGGTCTTTAGACGTCCGGAAATGGCCTCAGGGGCGTCTTAAGGGATCAATTCTTGCTGAATATTTTCGTTTTATAGACACTTTTAATAATATTGATATATTTTACTATCTGAAAGGGGGACGGGGCCGCCCCCCCCCCCCAAATCCGCCCCTGACAATGTTAATGCGGTTTCCGAAATACATTGGAGGATGTCAAATTGCAGATTACAAAAAATTAACAACTATAATAGGAACAACTTTGGTTGTGGCGCTTTTTTTGTAAAACATATTTCTTGTTTAATTTGTTAATTATTCTGTTTGATTTATAAATTTCATTTTGTTACTAATACAACTTTATTTACAATTGTATGATTATTACTGAGTTAATCCAAATACTTTACAATTGATTGCTACAATTGCGATAACAACATGTGTTTTACGGGCATGCAACACTTCTAATTATTCCGGAAGATGTATTTCATATCACCTTGGAGCCGTATATAAACTATACATAAACTTCCATCGTAGTAATGTCATTAATATCGGTTATTAATAGATAAGAGGCACGAGTATGGCACCATTCAAGTGATACGCTCGTCTAGCACATACGGAATACAGAGGCGTTTTTCGATAGAGTACATAATTATGTCAATAGGTTGGAAGTGATTGACGAATAACGGGTTTATATTTCATATTGTTCTCACGCTATAGGCCCTATAGCAGTTTGCGTGTGACCGGGCCTCTCCCAGATTAAATGTGTAAACATCTAAATAAAGTACCGTAGGCCTAGCTTGTTTCTGTGTGTGTTGTTCAGTGGTGTAACGGGCTGAGATAAGATCTGAACGAATCTCAAATTGTTGATGCTGTTTTTAAAGCTCTCCTGAGGGTGGAGTATCTTTCTTTCACCCAAAAAATGACAAAAAAATTGATTTTGAAATAACTTGCTTATTTTGAAGAAATATATGTATTATGATCATTCCACTCAAAATTTGTATATTAAAATAATATTTACCCCTAATTTTGCAACATGAAAATGCTAAAATGAGTACCAATCACAATCCATTAAAAGGCTGGAAGCCTCTATAATTTTGGTCACTTGTCAGTGTAAAAATCTTATTAAACAACTTTTAAATACACTAATTTCAATTTCCAAATTATTAACTTTGATATTATTTTAATATGAGAAAGTTAATTTCGAAGTTTTTTGACTTTTTGTCAATTTTTAAGAGTACCATACGTTTATAAAATAACATTAATCATAATTCAAACCTCCTTGAAATTTAATAATTTGTAAATTCAATTGTATATTGTTGCATTTTCACATTAAATATACAATTTACCTTTCTTGTATTGAATTGTTTAACAGTTATTTATCTAACAGTTGGACAGTGATGTGTTCTTTTTATTCTATTGGTTAGTTCGTCAATCGGTCTGTTTGATCAATTTACATTATGTTTACTATTCTACTTTTTCAAGGTTCTAATAGGCCTATTTATCAGTCAGTTTCTTTGTAATGTGTTTTGGTCATTTTATTGGTTTGTTGGTCAGTCTGTCTGTCCCTTCCGTGATCAATTTCTATTTGATTTAGGCCTAATATGCTATTTTCAAGTTCAAATAGTAATGTTCCTTTCATTCCATTCGTTAGTTGGCCAGTCGTCTTTCTATCTGTCTGTCTGTCTGTCTGTCCCTTTCGCCATTACGTATAATAAGCCTTATGCTATTTTTCAAGTTGAAATAGACCTACCCTGTAAAAAACCATGGGAGCCAGGATGCCAAGAAAATCCCGTAAATTCTACGGGCATTTTTATTTTTGTACAATAAATTTTACGGAAATTTTACTGTTACACGATTACTTTTACGGTAAATTCCCGTCAAATTTACGGAAAAGGCCCTAGTAGCCAGAATGTCAAGAGAATCACTATTAAATTTACGAGATTGTCTTGGTATCCTGACTACCAGGACTTTTCTGTTTTTTAGGCCTATTAGTGCAATGTTTTACAGTGTATTTAGCAGATAGATTCATAGTAATTCTCATTGGTTAGTTTGCCAGACTTCTGTCTGTCTGTGTGTATGACTGTCCCTTTTGTCATCGGTTTCCATTGCGTTTTATAATAAATTATATTATTTAAGTTCTAATAAGCCTATTAGCCGTTTCATAGAAGGGCGTTTCTTCCATCAAATTGGCTAGTTGGTCAGTCACTCTGTATATCTGTATGTCCCTTTTTCCATTGTTTTCAATTGCGTCTAATAATAAATGCTATTTATCAAGGCCTATTTATCCCTTTCATAATAATGTGTTTCTTTCATTTCATTACTTGGTCAGTTAGTCAGTCTTTCTGTCCCTCTGACCAATTTTGATCTGTTTGATAAATATCCAGTATGTTTGATATGATATTTTTTTCAAGTTCTAATACTGGGCCTATTTATTATCAGGCAGTCTCTTTGTAATGTGTTCGGTCATTTCGTTGGTTAGTTGGTCTATCGATCTGTCTGTCTGTCACTCCTTTGATTAATTTTCATTACATTTAAAGTGCTACTTTCTAAAGTTCTAATAGGCCTTTCATTCCATTGGTCAGTTGTTTAGTCCGTCCGTCTGTCTGTCTGTCCTTTCTTTGATCAATTTCCATTACATTTAATATACTATTTTTCCAAGTTAGACCTTCATCAGTCTTTTTCATAGTATTTTAGTTGGATAATTGGTCTGACTGTCAGTCCCTGATAGGCTATTTTCCAAGTTCCACTACGCCTATTTATCAGGTATTTTTTAAGTAATGTGCTGGATCATCCCATTGGTTAGTTGATGAGTCAGACTTGGTCAGACGGTCTGTCGTTCTAAGGCCTATTTAGCAGGCAGTTTCTTAGTAATGTGTTTCATTCAATTTTCTATTCCATTGGTTTGCTGCTCAGTCTGTCGGTCTGTCAGTCCCTTAACGATAGGTTTCCATTACTATTTTGTCAAGTTTTCATAGTTCAATTTGTTTTGAAACCTAGTAGGTATAGACCTAATGTCTGTGGATATCTGTTGATCATTCCATTAGGTAATTGGTGATTGGGACAATAAGTATGATCAGGGGAAGCCTACAAAATCAAAGCACCGTAAAAACTAGAGGAGGGAGGGGAGGTGGTATTTGGGTTGCAGTGGCGTATCCAGGGGGTGCTCAGTGCTCGAGCACCCACCCACTTCGGAGGCAAAAAAACACACCAAGATTAGGATACAAATTTGAAAACCTGGGCCTCGAGCACCCCTTCAGTGGAATTGAGCACCCTCCCCCCCCTCACCATTCAGAGGATGACTAACCTGTGACGAAAAACAAAAAAAATCGTCAATGGCACTAGAAACAAACGCGGCAAAGGGGTAAAAACAGGTGAAAAACTTGTTTTCAATTTTGAGTTACTGTCAGAATCAAACCCAGTTCGACCAACCTTCCCCCCCCCCCCCCACCCAC
>JAOTQE010055236.1:0-20028 GCA_025631205.1 Nesometra sesokonis
ATTAGCATTGATTTATGCTATATTCAGCATGTAAATTATGAATTTCTAATTAATTAATTTCTTATTAACATATATTTTAATTTGAGTTCCTAAAATAAATATGCTTTTCGTGCATGATAATAATGCCAACAACACTGTATAATGCTATGGGTGGCGAGTTCATGACACATGGTCGTATGTTTAATAAACATAACTTTCATATCAATAAATTTGTTTCTATCACTGTTTAATTACAGATTTCTCATTGCTATCCAGAAGAATTAAGCAGTTTACCTCAAGAACTGGTTGAGCTTCTTCAAAAACAGAGCACGGTTTTAGACCCAGAAATGAGAATGGTTAGTAGAGGTTTAATACATAGACTGCCAGGGATGGGGTATCAAATCCAAGTGTGGGGATGCAATGCGCTATGAAAATGATTTAAAAAAATTAATAATCATAATAATATGAGGTAAGTCATGGCAAACCACCAAGTTGTTGCAAAATTGTAAAATTGAGTTATTTCTGAAACCATAATATACTTGTAAGCTTTAAAATATGGGGTTAGTTATCAAAATTGGACATCTATATACCTAAGTTATGGAACAAAATAGATTTTCTTTGTGTTTGTTTATATTTCCTGTATTTGCTTATTTCCCAGTAACTTCCTGTGTAACAACTTGGTGGTTTTGCCGTTAGTAGCGGCGCCCGAAATTACCCGACAGCAGGGCAAAGCCCCCGACAGCGGGGCACGGGTCCCCCGACGAGTTTGATTTTGATATGGGCGTGTCCCATAAACATCCTGTGCGACAACTTCGTGATTTTGCAATGACTATGGCCTAGCCTCAAATATAAAGTAGAAAATAGATGCTTTTTCCAAAATGTTTTACTTTCCATTTTTTTACCTGAATCGGCATATGTGTGATTTGGATATTAATATACTATTGAAAACACATTTTTAGTCATTTCCTATGTTATTGTGTAGCTTCTGTTAATGAAATATAATGGTAAAAGACATGGATTAAAAAAAAAAAAAAAAAAAAAAAATCGACCTACCGACGCTCCAAATTTTTGAGCCAAAAGGGCAATACAACTTTTTTTTTTTTTTTGGCCTAATTTGGACCTGACCTGGGATCCTTCTGCTTTTGACATTAAAAATGTTTGCAGGTACAGTTGAACCTCCCTGTGTGGACACATCCCGTAAGCGGACACCTCCCATAACGGACACTAATTCAAGAACCCGTTTGTTCTTCCTACCTTATCAGTGCAATTGGTATCTCCTGTAAGCGGACACCTCCCGTAAGTGGACGCGGACACTTTTTTCTTCAAATTTAGATATTTTTTGTATGTTAATTTACCTCTCATATGCGGACATCCCGGAAAATTTTGTGATTTTTTTGTAAAACGAATACAAATTTCTGTACAAAATCGCCGTGGCTGAGAATCAATTACTGAACCAATCTTTAAGGACATGATAAAACATATGTAATAAGATATTGAATGCGGTGTCTAGAAATTAAGAGGCCATTTCTGTTGAGAATGCCGTGAAATGTGAGACTTACGAACGTATACATAAGTTTACAACTTTGGCCCTCTATCGGCTGGAATTCTCGTAAGTGGACACCTCCCGTAAGCGGACACTTTTCCCAGACCCGAGGGTGTCTGCTTATGGGAGGTTCAACTGTATGAAATACCACCCTCTGTAATTTGCTTCACATTAAACATGAAATTCGATAAAATATATTTTTTCCTCAGGTGTTCTGCAAAGGATTGATTCTTCTTCGTAACAAGAACCTGATAACGCCAAACACTTTATTGGAATTGTTCTTTGAGCTGTTAAGATGTCAAGATAAGCTATTAAGAAAAACTCTAAACAGCTACATCGTACAAGATATCAGATCTATCAATGCTAAACATAAAAATAATAAAGTTAACACAGTAAGTTAATGTGTAAAGTATGTTTCACGTTCTACAACTAATAACTCATTGTGAATCTGTATGTTTTGCTAGAAATCAAATGTGAACTATGACCTCAAAATGAGTTGCATCTTTAGTGAGATCAAATTTAGATACAATCAAACTTACCTAAGTCGACATTGTTGTCTAGAATTTCCAAGTCCGTTTTATATTTCAGGTTGGTGCGTTTTCCATTAATTTACAATCTATAAGTCAAAGTTCTTGTGACAATAATCACCAAAATAGGTCGAAGTCATACTTACTTATTACATACCCAGAAATGCATATTGTTTAAAAATAGGCCTTGGGACGACACTAGATGGTAAAAAAAAACATGAAATCTGAAATGGGGCCCCTCTATCCGGGGTCGGGCCCCCCTCTATCCAATTTTTCTAGATCTGCCCTGATTCATAATGGTTGATGATTGCCAATTCTTCTTTCAGTCATTACAGAATTTTATTTACACAATGCTGAGAGACAGCAATGTAACTGCCGCCAAGACCTCATTGGATATCATGATAGAATTATACAGAAGAAATATATGGTAAGATATTCCTATTAAATGACCCACCTAAAAAGCACTCTTTACCCCTTTTGCTGATTTTTGTATATTGCCTTCTTACAGTACTCTATTTGATCAGAATAACTGAAAGTTGAAATAGAAACCATTATATAATTATCTCTAACCATTTCTCAAAGTTGTAACTAAAAAAATCCAAGGGTGGGAGGTTGGGTGAGTGGTAAAATAAATACAATTTTTGTAGCTGGGTAAAAGACCTGGGTTGGAAAATTCTGAGTTGGTGGTCCCACTGACCTCTGCTCAGTATCCCTGTTTTCTAGATTGCCATTTAGCCTATAAATACAGCCAGCAGATGCTAGGCCAGCGTCTCAAATGTGTATCATGGTGGTGGACACATCACTGGGATGTGTCTGTGTTTGAGGAATGGTGTTGGAGTGTTAATGTTAATTTTTACATGCAATATAAACTACACAATTACTTTTTCTCACTACAGGAAAGATGAAAAGACAGTAAATGTCATAGTAACTGCATGTTTCTCCAAAGTCACAAAGGTAGGTCTAAGAAAATCATTTTCATGTGGTGATACACCTCTTTAAAAGGCATTTTGACAATTTTGTCATTCATGCTATCAAATGTACTCAAGAACCAATCATGCCCAAATTGCTTCTCATTTGAATGTAAGGAATATTAATTGTACAAATCAACATTCTTATTGTTTAAAATTATTTTCTGATTATAAGGGTAAAGGTGATAATCCTTAAACACGATATCACAATTGGTATTGCCACAACATGAGTTGCATTTTGGGTGAGTTCTAATTGACATAACGACCGAAATAAATCACAAGTTTTTTTTATTTGGAGAAATTTTTAGGGTGCTCTAGCCCCCAGACCATCCCATGGATACACCAATTTTTAGTAACTTTACTTTTTATTTCAGATTCTTGTTGCTGCCTTAAAGTTCTTTCTTGGTTCAGATGATGATGATGATGGTAAAGATAGTGACAGTGAATCTGAGGTATTGTATTATAACACTAAACAGGGGTAGGCGGATACCGCAGCGTAAATTTCTAATCTATTACCAAAAACTGTTGAAAGTATGAGAAACAAATATTGCAGAATCACAGTATTTGGACAAACTTAATCATGCCTGAATGTATTATATGCAGTATGAGATGCCAACAGTGCCTTAATAGACTTGTTTTATGTAGAAATTAAGTTTAAAATATATATATTTCCCACCTATATTTTTAATTGAGTGGCCCAGCACTTTTCAAAACCCAAATTCGCTTTAATTAAATAGAGTGAAGAAAACTCCATGATTCTGGAACTCAAGTCTTTCTATGCTCCGTCTTCCCTGAAAATTGGATCTACCACTGATTATAATTTTGGTAAATTTCTTAACAGTGGAGGAATAAAGTAGCATTTGGACTTGCCCTACGTTTCATATGTTGAAAATACATTTTTTCGATATTGGCTTTTACTGTCAAACAAATTTCATATAAAATGTTTTTAAAAAGAGATAATTTAATTTAATGATTATTATTTAACTTACAGGATGAAGGAATGTCAGCCAAACAGATAATGTTAGCACAGAGAGTAAACAAGAAAACAAGGAAAAGAAAGAAACAAACAAGTAAAGCATTGAAAGTGATAAGAAAACACAAGAAGAAAAAGAAAGTGGAAACATTCAACTTCTCAGCCATTCATCTAGTTCATGATCCACAAAGTTAGTGATGATGATGGCGATGACAAAGTTACTGATGATTGTGATGATGCTTATGGTTGCGATGTCATGCTGTGATGTTAGTGACAAAGATGATGATGACAATGACAAAAATTATGATGGCAAAGATGATGGTAAAGTGATGATGATGACAATGACAAAAATGATGACAAAGATAATGGCAAAGGTTACGATTATTTTGACAGAGATGATGATGATGTTGATGACAAAGATGATGGTGATGGTGATGACGACCAAGGTGTGATGATGATGATGTTAATAACAAAGATTATGACAGTGACAAAGATTTTTTGCGATGACAAAGATGATTGTAATGATGACAAAGATGTTGATGACAATGATGACAAAGATGTGATGATGGAGGGTGGGGGTTGAGGGAATGCGGTAGGTACGTACACACCCCACAAACTTATAAAGGTCTACTTTTACCATCATTGGTCAACTCTAGTGGCATATACCTTTAATTTTTTACAACATTGTACGAATGACAAAATGGAATATGACACAAAATTGGAAAATAATGTTTTAATCACTAATAATTAACAAATTGTGTATGATAACGTACATATCTCTTAAAATGAATGTTAAGAGTGTTAAATACATTTGTTTTTAATGTTATTTGGACCAGGCTTTGCAGAAAGATTATTCAAACAACTAGAAAGTAGCAATGAGCGATTTGAAGTAAAACTAATGATGATGAACCTGATCTCGCGTCTTGTTGGAATCCATCAACTGTTTCTCTTCAACTTCTATCCATTTCTACAACGTTTCATTCAACCACATCAAAGAGGTGAGTTTTAGATTAAGTTTAAACAAATATACAAAATAAATAACCATGAGGGGTGGGTGCGATCTGACACAATTGCTTGGCGTATGTATTATAGTTTTTTAAAATGTGAGGTCTCACCAAAAAATGAGTTTCATGTTTGGAAAATCAAATGTTGAGTTATTGGTACCTTCTAATAGAGCATAATATAGGTGTAATCTATACTTTAAATTACATTCGTTGGATAAGTATATGTAAAGAGATGCGCCTTTGAAGTTTTTACGCATGGAAACATAGTTTTGAGAAAATTGCCTATAAATAATATAAAAAAACAAAGTTCTTGCAATCTCAGAAAATCTGCACGAAGGGCAATTTCCTGTTTAAAAAGTATAGTATAAATTCAAGTATCATAATACTCATAATTAAACAAAATGTAGATTTTGAATATATTTCACATATTACATTGTATTTCATCAAAATACATAAACATGTTTATTTGTATTCCAGAGGTGACAAAGCTGTTACTGTACTCGGCTCAAGCAAGTCATGAGCTTGTACCACCTGATATCATACAGTCTTTGATCATGACACTTGTCAACAACTTTGTAACGGAGAGAAATTCCAGTGAAGTAATGGCAGTTGGGTATGTTTAGGTTTACATAAATTATTTTAAAGAAAGAACAGATGTTCAGAGAAGCAATAGCGCACCTGGATATGGTCTCATAATTGTGTGATATTTATTTTTCCTCTGATGGGATTCCAACCTGTGACTTCTAGCTGTCCTGCCTATCATCGTAAGCATTAGACCACGGAGGCTTCATGGTTGAACATGTTCATAAAATCAGTTTAAAACATAGAGGGCACATAAATTGAAGGGGATTGTTTTATTTTAATGTTGCAAATATATCAAAGTCGATAGAGAAACTGAGAATGAGCCTCAAACTACCGACCATGTGATTGAAAAATTTGAACATAACCTAAAATACAAAATGTAACTTTTTTCTGCTTCTAGGCTAAATGCTGTCAGAGAGGTCTGTACAAGATGCCCTCTAGCCATGAACTCTGACCTTTTGATTGACCTCGCACAATACAAAAACTATAAGAACAAATCAGTCATGGCTGCTGCTAGGTCACTTATTGCATTGTTCCGCAGTGTGAATCCAGAGTTACTTCATCGGAAAGACCGAGTGAGTATACAATTGTCATTTATTAACTGTTTAGCTCCGATTCATGGAGCCTTACAAACCTTGTCTAATTAAGGTAAATGCATCTTTTTTCACTGGCGATAGAAAATTTTGAGATTTATGGCAACTGAGCAGGGGCAGATTATAGTCTGAAATAGTACCTCACCCCTTTAATTTAATCCTGGATTTGCTGCTGCTGGGCTTGCCACTATAACTTCCCACTAGAACCAGACTGTGGGCATAATTTTCATGCTTTCAATGATATTAGATCATATCATGTCCTACTGCCAAAAATCGCTGCTACCTTCATTTGTCCACAATAGAAGATGTATAGACAAGTAAACTGTGGTAACCCTGTAGTCATCTTGAAAAACTCTGCTGGATTCATTTAAGTGCACAAGAGCAATTGTATACACTTGGCCTGTGGTTGGTTATCTTTATTTGAGAAGGGTTATACCGAGATTAGAGGTCTTGCTAACACACCACACATTTCATGCAGTGTGTGTAGCCACAGATTGCTGTGCTATCCCATAGAGGAGTATTTATATTTAAGAGCGTAGTCATTGAGTCTGTTGTAATTGGTAATAATGAGTGCCAACCGAAATTGATGATCGTGGTGTTTAAATTTGAAGCTTACAAAAAATAGTAAATGTAAAATCATTGCCATCATTTGTTAGGCTTAAGATTTTGCTTTTGTTGCACAGGGTAAACCAACAGAACACAGCCTAGACATCCAAGCTAAGGAATATGGTGAACTTGTGGCTCCAGGATTTATACCAGGGGCTGAAGTGTTGAAGAACTCAGCAGAGCTACAAGAAGCTGAAATTGAGCAAGGTAGGTTGATAAATTTTATACCCAGGGGCTGAGGTGTTGAACTTGGCAGAGATTGAGTAAGGTAGGTGACAGGCATGTGTAGGCTACTAAATATTCAATACTCATTTATTGCAATTGTAATAGACAGATTGAAGTTTAACATACATAATCCCCAAACCTCCGGTTTTATATATCCAGTAAACAAAGAAATAGTAATTTGGTTTTAAAAGCACTGCTGGAAAAAAGGCTTTACTTGTACTGTTGGTGGTTGCACGCCTGATGTTTATTGCCTATGTGTTCCAATCTGAAGCCCAGGAAAGGAATTACTAAAATATTATGTTTTTTTTACAAAATGAAAAATGTTTCCTCTGTAGCTGGCTGGGAAAGTTGCAGTGATTCTGGAGATGACAGTGACGGCAGTTGGCACGATGTGATCCATTCAGATGACGATGTAGCAAAAGATGGTAATGAAGAGGGCGGTGTTGCAGATGGCTTGTCATTGGAGGAGAGAAAAGCAAGAGCATCTGAGATTAGTAGCTCAAGACTTTTAACACAGGAAGAATTTAAAGTAAGGTTAATTACAAGTTTTCATTTCTATAAGTACATAAAATGTTGTTTAAAATTAATATCTGCTTCGGCTTTTGCTAATTTTTTATTCAGTTTCTCGAACTGATGACAATCTTGCTTGATAACACAGCCATATTTCCGTAAAGAAAGCAGCACACACAAAAAAGATTGAAATAAAATACTTTTCAAATGCCCTCATTTAATTTAAGGAACTGAGAGACAGACAGACAGACTAACCAACTAACCAATGCGATGTCCGAAACATTACTAGAAAATAGCTTATTAAACCTGATGGGACTGAATTATGCAAGCAACCTACTGACTGACTGATGAACTAAACCACTACGGTGACTGAAATGTACACACGCCAATCAAACTATTATAACTCAAAGAAATTGTGAGGTGTCATCAGAAAATGAGCTCGTGTTGTACAAAAAACCAAAATTGAGTTATTGTTGTATTTGGATAGAAGAGATTATAAGCTTTAAATTGGTTTTTAAATGAGGTTCATAGCTTCAGTATGACCAGAGAAAAATCATTTTAAAACATAGGTGTATGAAAACAAACTTTGGAGAAAATAGACTTTGAAGATAAACAACTGTTGACTTCTGTATGTTTTTCCATTGATTTTAAAAAAACATCTTTTACAAAATGTAGTTCAAAAAATGTTTATTGTAAGTAAATATAAACAGGAAGTGTGTAATCATAAAATTTAACTAAACTTAACAAAACAACAGAAATCTCAATTATTACTTTCTGTCTATTTTTGTGAATATCTCAAAATGACATGGTGTACAACACGACTCCTTTTGTCACGACACCTCACAATTTCTTAATTTTCTTATTGTAGCTTTTGAAGAAATATAATGAGTACCAACAATCAACTGACTGACAGACTAACCAATGTGATGTCTTGATTAAACATTTTGAGGACAGACTGCAAAAGGGACCGATCAACTGACCCACTGACCAAGTGACGCAACTAAATCGCTGTGACTGAATTGTACACACGCCAATCAAACTATTATAACTCAAAGAAATTGTTTATTTTGCTTATTATAACTTTTGAAGAAACATAAGAGTACCAACAACCAACTGACTGACAGACTAACCAATGTGATGTCTTGATTAAACAATGAGGACTGACTGCAAAAGGGACCGATCAATGACCCACTGACAGACAGTGAAGGATGCCTGGTTACATCTTAAAGCTTGTCTAAATAATTCACATCTTACTGATGTTAATCATTTTCATTATACACATCTTAGGAAATCAGGATAAAACAGATGAAGAGAGAAATGGAAGGAGCAAAAGTGAGGAAGGGAAAGAAAAGGAAGCTGAATACTTCAATAGAGGAGGAAAATAGGTACAGCATTTGCCTTTTTTTAAAAATTAAAAGTCCTACATGAACTCTCATTAGTCACCGAGCAATATATAATATATATTAATAATAATAATTATTAGCCATGTGGATAAAATGGTTGGCTTGTAACTGCAATTAGCATGGTTTCATTTACCCTTTCAGAACTATTGTTTTATTTCATGTTATTTTAGGTTCACTGTTAATTTGTTTCCATGGTTTTTCCTCACTGAATTTTGAAGGTCCTCGTCATCGGTGGCGTTGTAGGCATCATCGTTCGGTGGTACGGGGCAGTGGCAGTTGTTTTAAAACAATTAACACCTAACTTTTCTGACCAGACCAGACAAGATCCCTTACTTAACCAGACAGGTGGTTCTATCTACCCAGAGCTTAAAATATCACTTTATATCTAATAACAAATTAAATTAAAATTAAAATATTTTGTGTTTTCCAAGTACTTTTTTATAAAATGTTGGTTGACCTGGAATTTTAATTGAACCTTAGTGCCATTTGATAGCTTAATATCCTAATTTCATCTCATTTGTTTTATTAAGTGCTCAATTTCTCTTTAACTTTCATTACCCATGTTATTAATTTAGTTTCAAATTATTTTTCTCCAGTGGAGAAATTCTATCACTTAACAGGATAGAATCTATAAAATATCGGCCCAGGCATGATAAAGAATCAAGACTTGAAACTGTTATGGTAAGTTGTGTGTATTTAAATTTTAGTGGCTATTTTATTGGCATTTCCTTTCCCGTTTTAGCTAAACTTTGATCAAAATTCTAATTATCCTCTGCCATTCTCTTTCAAGGTAGTTTTCCGATATTCATTTTTTTTCACGAAAATTAATATTTTCTTTGCAAAAACAATTGGAAAATTTGTGTTTTTACTACCCGCTTGCAGTTTCAATTTAATTAAAAATTTACATAAGCAATTTTTCATATTAATTATTATATAAAGAATTGTATAACAAATATTATGTAGACTATAATGAGCAATCGCATGTATTTCTTTTTTGGATGGTAAGTTCACAAATTGGGTATGTTAAGTTTATTCTAGTACTCTGATTTGCTGCAATTTTTTTTTCATTTAAGTACAATTTCCTAAAAAAATTTGAACAACTTTGTTACATCAAAAAATTGAAGAAACAATTATAATGGCCTAGTGGAAAACTCCAGTTGGATGATAAAACTATGCAGGCATACCATTGTTTACCTTTGTACTGTTATTACATATTATTTAGAGTGGTAGAGAAGGGCGAGAGAAATTTAGTAAGCAAAAACGAAGGCAAAATCCCAACTCCAGTACCAGTAATAAGGAAAAACAAAAGAAGAAACCATTTATGATGGTGAAGCAAAAGAGGAATATTAAAGGAAAACAGAAGAGGTCTTTCCGAGAAAAACAGGTATAGTTGACTTTGCCTAAGTCGACTAATTTCTAATTCAAATTTATTATTTATGCCAGATTGATATTTTTCCGTAATTTACAGTCTCTAGTTGATGTTTTTTTTGAAGATGAAATTTTTTTCAATGCCACTTTGAGTAACCTAGCAAGTTTAACCAGGGAGGTCTATACCTTTTAGGTTTAACTGTACATTATTTACTTATTTAACATTTTCAGTTAATATAAAATATGATTTGTTTATTAGCTCATCAAATAAATTGTATAGTCGGCTTTTCTTAAGTCAAATCCAAAATGGCAATAAAAAAAAAGGTTATACAAAAATTGACTTAAATAAAAATTATTAAAGGAAAACGCATCAATCTGACATAAGAAATAAATTTTACCTAGAGATTATTTGACTTAGATAAATTGTTTTTTCCTTTTTAAGCTTTAAATAATATGTGAGGTGTCATCACAAAATGAGTCGTGTTGTACAGAAAAGGAAAATCATTTTTCTGAAACTTTACTTTTGTTTTTCTCCATTACAATAGATTGCACTGAGAGATTCCCTACTCAAGAGAATGAAGAATTCAAGATAAATTGACAACCAACATCAAAATTATTTGACAAGATCTACCAGTTCCATCTGGTTCATATTGCGTTTCTAGTGCTAAATTCTATCTATTTATGAAATTGTGGTCTTCCAGTCAAATTTGCACTCGGCCATTCCGTGGCAAAACAACGCAACTTGATTTTTTTCGATTTTGAGATTTTTGCATTTGGGAAAATAACTTATCTTGCTGAACAGTGTGTGGAAATTTCGAATCATGAACTTGAGTCGTTTCTGAGATAGCAGAACGCAACTCTAAGCATGAAGCTTAAAATACAAGAAATTTCCATGGCAAAACAACGTATCTTGCAGATTAAGTGGTAAAACAACGTATCTAACAGACTTTTGTAGCATATCCGTGGCAAAACAACGTATCTGAAGATATGTTGTTTTGCCACGGAATAGTTAAAAAATAGAAAAACACGTCATAAAACATAAAAATCGTAAGCATTTAATTAATAAATTCAATAAAGCTGTCCATAATTCAATAATTTATATTAATTTTAAATAATTACTGGAATTGGCAGTTATAACCTACCGTTGAATAGATTATTTACTATGGTAGTTAAGATGTTCCATTTGATACCACATAAATGTAGTTAACTAACTAAAAGTGTATAGTAAATATTATTTATGATATGATTGTATTGTAAAAAAACATATATATTAAAAAATCATTACTTTTTCACACTCGTTTTACAACAGAATATTGGAGTTACGTTGTTTTGCCACGGAACAGCCAGAAAAATGTTAACATGTTTCCGCAAAACAACGTAACTGATAAAATCGCTGATAACTTTTTAGTTTCTGAGAATTTTTTTATTATTTTTTTAGTCGAAGTATTTTTCATATATATATTTTGTCTTACAAAATTTGAGGCACGTGCGACAATGCGTTATCAATAGGCAAACATGTGAACTTTAAGCTTCATTTACTCGAAAAGTGGAATTTGCTAGTTACGTTGTTTTGCCACGGAACGGCCGCACTCGACAATACTGAAGTCCCTCTCTTTAATAATTTTATTCATGTTTTGCTGATCTTAAAAACTTGTCATATCAGAAGTGCCATTAAAAATATATTTTGGCTTAATGGAAACACATTGTTTGCCTGAAAAATAAGCTAGAAATTATTTTACTTAGGAAGTGTCCCCATATAATAGGCAAGTGTGACTGTATTAGGAGTAAAAAGGCTGTTTATGTACTCTTTGTTAGTCTGGATTAGCCTGCTGTCACAGTGGTCCAACTCAAGTAAATACTTAAGTGTTTATGTATGACCACAAGTCCACATGGTGCTACTAGTCTGGGCAGTGTCTAGTATCATATACCTCATTAAAATGACTGCAGTGTACAATAGCAGGTTTGTTTGACTATGGTCACACTAGAGCCTGAAGGCTGGCTTGACTCACCACGGGTGAGATTTTTGTAGTGTGACCTCACCTGGATTGACTTGTGCCTGGCTTAAAATCTAGCTCAAGCCAGCTAACTCGATCCTGGTGCGGTACCCAGATTGACCCTGGTTTAACCTGGATTGACATTTTTCTTTGAAATATGACCAATCAAAGCCATCAACACCATGCTTGTTTGTTGACAGTTTATAGTTAGTAGTGATGGCTAATTTTGAAGGTCAATCCAACTGAAGTCGGATAGTATGACCACCCAGTAATTTCAAGTCTGGCTTAAAATCTCACCTGGCTTGAGTCAAGCCAGGCTTGAACCTCTAGTGTGACCGTAGCCTCAGTGAGGTGAGCTGTCTCCCAGGCCTCCAAATTTTACCTGTCTGTGCTAGGCCTACTCCATGGCTATTTGAAGATCATTAAGGGATGATTAATTACTCTTTAGGGCTTCCAGAAGCCCTAAGGAGTAAAGCCTGAAAGTTACATAAACGGGCCCAAAGAACTTTTTCAAGATCTAAATTTGACCTTCCACTTTAGACCTACAAAATAAACATCTTAACCACAAGGATCCTGCAAGTTTAATGAGGCAACAGTTGATCATGGTATGGATTGCCTGCCATCATCATTTAAAGCCAGAACACTGAATACAAATTTGAGGATATGAGTATGTTTAAATGTTTCTAATTTTACATTACAGTACTGTACATAGATGAATTATATGCAATATGTACAATAAAATCATTGAATTAATGGCAATTTAGTTCAAAATAAAAACAACATTCAAATGATATATTGTTATTTTTTTTATCTATATTCATGCATATGCATGCTACCTGTAATGGTCTTAAAAGAAGGAAAATGAAAATATTGGTCACATTTTGTTGGAATTTCATTTCCTAGGCCAACACACCATAAACGAAATGGACGCAGAAGGCCAGGCTTGAACCTCTAGTGTGACCGTAGCCTCAGTGAGGTGAGCTGTCTCCCAGGCCTCCGAATTTTACCTGTCTGTGCTAGGCCTACTCCATGGCTATTTGAAGATCAATTACTCTTTAGGGCTTCCAGAAGCCCTAAGAAGTAAAGCCTGAAAGTTACATAAACGGGCCCAAAGAACTTTTTCAAGATCTAAATTTGACCTTCCACTTAGACCTACAAAATAAACATCTTAACCACCACCTTGGCAAATGTGGCAGAGCCAAGCCAAATGAGACAAGTCGCAAATGCTAGTTTTCTACAAAAGTCAAAACTTTCAAAATGGTCAATTTTTTCAAATTTTATTTAAAAACTATACAGTTCATGCATTCAGCTTTCATTCTACCTTAACAAATTTCAGATATATGATCAAAAATGTTTTAAAATGCAGTTTAAAATGACCTTGCTTAGTGAACTCAAAACTTACATTTTGAATGTTCGAACTTGAATTGTTCATAACTTCACAAGGAAACATCGTATGAAACTGATTTTTTTTTTGCATCTTAAAGATAATGTGTAGTTTGATAATACATAAAAAACTCAATTTTAAATTTTCCGACTTATGTCTCATTTGGCTTGGCTCTGCCACAGCATATTGTATTACAATTTAGGAATGTTATCCTGCACTTCATACACTACGTTAGTGAAAGGTCAGTTGAAAGTTTAGATCGAGAGACTTGGGGATACTCAAATTTCCATTTTTAAACCCTTGGGCTGGTATTCTCAAAGGGGGACTCAATTTAGTCCATGACTAAATTCAGATTTAATCTAGGACTAACTAAAAATGGTATACTCAAAGTTGACCAACATTAGTGCAGACTTAACCCTGTAATAAAGCATTCTTGTCTACCGAGGAGAGAGATTTGCACATAGTCCAAGATTAGTGCTGTTCTAATACCATCAATAGAGTTTACCACTAAAATCCCTGAAAAAACAAACTTGTTCCATTCAACAATAAAAACAACAATTTAAACATTATTGACAATTAGTGTATATTTTATTGAAAACTTTAATAAAAAGCGAAATAATATGTACTTTGATTCATAGTTCATAATTATTTATTTTGGTCAAATAACAGGAATGAAACAATGCATCTACAGTAGTGGTAGGGCTTAACAATAATATAGCAATTGCAATTTGCACAAACCTCAAATTATATCTACAGTTAAACTTGCCTAAATCTAGGCCAATGTCCAACTATCTCAAGTGAAACTTATTTTACTTGTCATTTTCATGGGTTTTCTATTGAATAACAATCTCTTACTTGAATTTTTTTTAAAGTTTATTTCTCTTTCGGTGACACATTGGATTCGACTTAGGCAAGTTTAACTGTATATATAACTTTACTGTTGCATATATGCCAACACTTCCGTTTTGGCCGGAAGACTCCAATTTTTTTTCAACCTGGCTCCTGGCCAATTTTCTCCTGGTTTCTCACATATTCTCCAGTTTTTAAAATAAAATTGCAAATTTCTTAGAACATGCACTTTTTAGCAATAAATAATGTGAAAACCCTCAATATTTTTGGGTTAATTGCCTCTGAATGTGGAGTGTGAGTGAGCGCGATACTGTTAGCCACTGTTAGTCAAAAGATGCCTCGTTATTTTAGACTACGCGCCATAAGCCAAATCCATGATGTCAGTGAGGGACCAGATTTTCGCCTCCTGGATGGTCGTATTATAGCAGGTAGACCCCATTCCAAGCCAAGAATACAAACTCCATGTAGTAGGATGCTATTAACAATTAGAATTTAGCAATTACAAGTACTGTACTGGCACGCATAAGTACACATTTTAAATAAGCATTCCTAAATAATCCCTATGCTTAATTTATTCATTAATTATATGTATCTCTACCATTCTCGGTTTTTTTAATATCCCTGAATTTCCATTATTTCCTCCAAGTCCCATAAAAAATGCCCAGGCACCCATTTGTTCAAGTACAGATTATAAATATGATGGATATGTTAAATTAACTTTAAATATATATTATACAGTAGTAGAGTATATTTACATTTTATCTGTTATTTTGATTGGCTGCAGTTGCACGGCATCTTCAAACCATGTTTATTATCGAGACTATCCATGCATATAATAGCCATTTAATCAACAAGGGCTCTCAGCTAACCATCTTGGATTTAAAAAAAAATTAAACCAAATGTAAAGAGGCACCCTGTGAACTGTAATACAGTATTCCTATTCTTAAGAACAGATGTTCATCTGAAATCGTACCCTACAATTTAAAGAGGAACTCCGGGTTTCAAATTTTTATGGATACACCTATAGAACAATTAGTTCTTTACTGACAAAATCCACAACATTTGGACTGATATAATGAACACTTTTCAAAGAAGGCACTAAATCGAAAAGTGGGTCTACTACTCATATTACACAATGCTAAAGGATAGGAAAATTACGGATTTTGACAGGGTTGTGTTCGAAGTCCAAGTCATATTAAAAATTACTTGCTCTAATGTGAATTTGACTGATCTTTCCATTTATGAGAGTTATACAGTATTTGTAATGTTGTTTGGTTTTCAAGAACAACCCTTTCAAAATCTCTAATTTTCCTTTTCTTTAACACTGTGTGATTTGAGTAGTAGACCCACTTTTTATTTTGGACTCGCTTTTCAACACATTTTTCAGCATTTTCCCTTTTCAAATGTAAAATTTTGTGAGTTAGGTCAAAACTACTTATTCTATAGATTTATTGATAGAAATTTTAATCCCGTAGTTGCCCTTTAAGGTTAAAAACTGAAGAAAATATTTTCTGCAAATATAAACCATTCATATGAGATGTAATTTCCCTTTTAATCTCTTAGCATAGCATTTCATTATTATAAAACCTGACCCAGATTATTGCAATAATAAAACCTAAAACTAAGTGTATCAATTTCCAGCTCTATTTGTTTTAGAAATAATTCGCTTTCAAAAACATTTTCATTTGCAGCTCTAAAATAAAGTTCTTTAACGTCCAAACTGTTCAGAATTTTTAACTAAAATTTTGAAAATTGCTTAACCCACAGGGTAAGTTTGGGGAAATTTTTGGATTTTTGTAGATTTGACACAGAACGACTGTTGTATATGAAAATTAATGCAATGACTAATACATCAATTATTACTTCATGATGGCAGAAATTAAATAAATACTTTAAAATAAAACGATGGGAAATTTACCTATTATTTTTATAAAAAGAAATAAACTAAACTATAACAACAACTTGCTCTATTTGAGTAAATACCCTCCAGAGCTTATTTGAATTTAATGCCATGTATATGGATTCAAAATTCATGGTTGTTTATTTATAATGTAGCAGAAATAAATGACTGCTGTCCTGGGATATAAAAGCCATAAAATACAACTTTTTGGGTGTTTACTTGCACAATGTGGTGCAGGCAACTCTTGTTAAACTGACCACTCAAGAACTGAACTTCATGTTAAAACTAAAGGGCATTAAAGTGCTTTCTCATTTTAAACTAGTCTTGTTTGACGACCAGAACATGTCTTATCAATCAATTTGATATTTTCCATTTCTCCATTATTATATTGTGCAAAGGTTGTCTGTACAGAGTTTCTATCAAAATACAACTGGACTTTTCGGTAAAACCAAAGATATTAAATTACATAAGATAAAACTCTAGAGATTGTAAAAATGGTCCGGATGTGATGTCATATCTAATCACCAGCTGTTAAAGGCAAAATTCTAGTAATCCTCCTCCATGGCAAGGATAAATGCTATGTGATGGTGAGGCTGTTGTCCTGTAGTGGAATAAAGACTACTAGGCAGCAATTGGCACCCCTCCTATGTTTATGTTAGGAATGTTTTTATCTTTTTATAAAAGTAATAGTTTTGGCAATAATCTCAACATTATGTGGATATTAATCTGTTGTAGGTCTCAAAACAATTTGTTTTGGCTGTTTAGGCCTACTTTTTATAGTACATCTATCGCGTCTTAACTCTTTCATCTCAAAATTAACTTTGTTCATGACCATACACTGGTGGCGCTCATTTCAGTTTTATACTACATAGAGTTATATCTTGTGTAATTTAATATCTTTGGTTATATACCATACTGGACAAAATCGGTTCTTCACACCAAAAACTGGTGTCATGTGATGTTAATTAAAAGGTTATGGTTCATATGGGTAATTAGAATAACTAGTTGGCTAACCCATTCCTGTACCAACAACCATTTTTTTGAGTGGTTCACTTGCCATCCAAATATTGTCTGCTTAGGTGTAACATAACCTCTGACATTCCGAGGAATTTTCTGATGCATATAGCGCCAAGGAAACAAAATTTTTGATCCTCCAGTGGTAGTCACATGAGGTCATTTCGACCAGTCACATAGGCTATGTAATATAGTATACTAATGATCCCATCATCCTTTGCAATCATTTTGTCTTGGTCCTTTAAGTCTCTAATTTACAAGGACAATTCCACAAAGTTAAAGGTTCCATATAAACTGACACTGACAGCACTCTTCAAATTTTATCTTTTTAGCAATAGAGAATCTGAGACATGTAGCAAGTCAAACTTGTCTAAGTTGATAAGTTGCTTATTAAGTCAAATCATTTCTAAATCAGTCTATTTTTCACATCAGATTAATGCGTTTTCCATTAGGTCAAATTTTTTTCCAATGCCACTTCGATTTCAACTTAGGCAAGTTTGAATGTACAGTATGAGAATAATTCTAGATGACATAAAATGATGCTATACTGAGGTGAAATCATTCCTTAATGCCTACAAAGATATTATCATTCCCCAGTGTCGAATTCAGACTTTTGGAAAGGGGCAGTAGAGTGTCAAAGTTTTAAGGGGGTCCTGGGACAATGCTTCCTGGAATTTTTGTTTTCTAAGGGATCAATTCTTGTCTTATCATTGCTGAATATTTTTTGTTTTATAATCAATGTTAATAAATATTGATATATTTTACTTTACTTCCAAGAGGGAGGCCGGAGCCGGTCCGGCCCCTCTCTACATATCTGGCCATAATTCCCTGATGTAATATCAACACATCATCTGTCCATAACCTACTATGATGACAACATTCTTAGTTGGCATCCTCATAACATTTCGTGATAACATTACTTGAAGACATCATTTTTGGTTAAGAATAATGAGATGTGAAGTCAGAAACAACTTGCTACATGTTTGTTGTTAAGTTCTTCATGCAGTGTAATATTAACTTTTAATGAATATATGTGACACGCCGACAACAGTTCAGAATATTGTGATGAGCGCAAAGACTCCATAAAGTAACGCACACGGATAGGCAACCAGTAGTTGCTGAGAGTCCATGGCAAGTGCAGTAACAAACAGTTTAGAAGCAGACCAGCTACACCACCCTATTGCAGATAACGATATTAATGTTCCCATCATTGACCTACAAGAAAAATATTCAATTATATTTAACATAAATTTCAGATTGTATGATACCCTGTAATATAATTTTTAAACAAATGGCTTCAATCAAAAGTTTTATAAATATGTGGAGGCGTCTATCTATTACTGTATTTGTATGTTAAACACCACGGATGTTCTATTAACTCTCGAAATTTACTTATTTCATTACATGCATCTAGTTGGCAGCACACTGAAAAACAATCCCTTACTATATCTTTAACCCTTTAAAGTCGTAGGGCATCTCTCCGACGGCATAAAAAAACCCTATGTTTTTGCGTAGGGCATCTCTCCGACGCCATGAATAATAATGCTTAAAAATCGTTTTGGAGGTATGCTGCCCTCAATTAAAACTTCTGTATTGATGTCACATGATTCCTTCGATATTCCCCATTGATTAAATAGTTTTCAAAAGGGCTGCGCCCAGCTTCGAAGGTCGGTTTTTTTCTGGCGGACAGTGTTTGTCTGGACGAAGTGGAAACGAATGGAACCTTTACTTAGGATTAATTGGGTCTTTTTGAATCTTGATCTATTACATATCACATCTTTTTATATTCTATCTCTTCTTTAGTCACGTTCTTGTTACTGAATGGATTAAAAAAACTTAGTAAACATACACCATGTTGCACATGGGAACAGCTTAACATTTCATCCAAAAACTTGAGCACTATTAACCTTCCAATAGATCTCAAATTGTCTTGAAATAATTCTTGTTGTTTGGATGTTACAATTGTCCATACATAAAGTATCTAGAAATATATGCAAGCAAATACATAAAATACAAACATCAGTGAATATTTAACAATAGATAAGAAGAGTGGTAATGAATCTCAATCAGGATCAGCTCATTTCAGCTCACAGCACATCCATGACCAGATTAGCTAAGTTAGAGCTTACTTGCTATAAACATAACTTTGAGTGGTAAATATTTGATATAAAAAAGTATGAAATGATTTTCTTACTCTAATGACACAAGAACAGCAATCCCAGATAAGAAGACCATTGGCAAGAGACAGTATCCAAGAACACTGATGATGCATCCAGCAGATACACCAGTAAAACTCATCATGTTAAGTAACACCCACATCGCAGCACACCCCACTCCACCAATTCCATAGATGTATCCAAAGTGAACCTTTCCAGCCTAAAAAAAAATATAGTGGTTTGAAAAGAAGACATAGGATAGTTCAGGCGCGGATCCAGGATCCACCGAAAGGGGGGGCCCCACTTCAAGATCCGGGTGGGCGTGGCTGTCCGTTTTATCCTGACAAGCAAAATAAAAGGTCATTTCCCCGTTTTGGTACCCAGGTACCCTATTTTACGCATATTTGGGGTTTTTATGGTTAAATTTTGACAAGACAGACTTTAATGGGG
>JAOTQE010055247.1:0-20024 GCA_025631205.1 Nesometra sesokonis
AAAATCTCGCTGAATGTTTACTGGAAACGCATCTAAAACATCTGTGACGTAGTCTCCAATCAGACGTATATGTACAACTGCCATATATTTGTTTAAAAATACAAAAATAGCTCAACATAAAAAAGACAGGTTTGGAGTCTAAGACTTAAGGACTGGTATTGAGGGCGGTATTGTCGGTACCGTGCCTATAGGATCAAAGGGGATGGACACAGCAGGTTGTTAATTGACCAAAACAATAGCTCGGAATAGAGAGTTAATTGAATTAACACGGGTCGCTAGTTCGAGAGTTTTCCATGTAATTTAACTGTTCCCTGACTATATGTAGTACAGTACGGAAGGTTTGAAAAATAAAAAGATAGAAAAACAAGTCATTTTTCTAATTTACTAGGATTTGTCCTAACAGATGGCCTTAATGCCTCTCAAAATTGTGTTAAACCAGATTCAAAATGGCCTTGCTCCTAAAAACCTCGCATTCGATGCCTGGTAATCTATTATCCTTGTTTGTGAAGTATCTTTACTTTTGGTTTGTGTTTAGAAATTAATATAAATTATAAACAGATGAAAAATCATAAATTTATATTTCATTTTCTGTTGCTAAATGACTGACATAAAAAAATTAAACATGTTTTCTACTTTTATTCTAATGATATGACATAATTCGAGTTTGAGAAATTAAGTTTGATTACTTGTAGCTTTTAATAAAGTTTTATGAAAAAAAATGTTGATATATTGATTTTATTACCTTTATTTCAATACTATTAATTTCTTAGGTTGGTGTTACAATGTCTCAAGTATCCTTTGATCCGGGAATGTTGGACGCATGTGTAAGAGAGGTTTTGAACGACACGGCACCAAGGGTTATGGCTATCTTAGACCCAATCAAAATCACTATATCAAATTTCCCATCTAAAAAGGTATCTTAATTGAGTTTGCATTGTATAATGCACTTATATAAATCATAAAATTTAATTTACTGTTTGAGTGTTTGCATCGCAAAATATCAATAGCTAGAGTGCACTGTGAGAGTGTATACCTCAATCAGTGATCTTGACCTTTGACCCACTTACAGTTACATGATGCATGGACTTTCATACAATTAGATATGAACCAAGTTTAAAGTCATTGTGACAACTATGCCAGAACTTATGTGACATTTAAATAGCGCTTATTGCCAGGGGTGAAAACATTACCTCCAACTTTGTTGGTGGAGGTAAATAAATAAATAAATTGAAATGTGGTGATTTATAAGTAGATGCAGCTTCCCATTGAATACTTTTATATTTTTTTTATTTCATGTCACATCAAACAGCGAGTTCTCTCGGCACTTACAGGATGAGATCTATGCTATGCTTTCTAAACCAAGTCTCATTATGCTTAGGGAGGGACACTTTTAAGTTGTGGGAACCAACCTAGTGTTCAGTCAGGTTCGAACCCAGGACTTGGAATTGGAAGGCAAGCATGCTAACCACCAGGCTACAGTTATTGTTTGTAGCCTTCACACAGTCTCCTGAACTGTAGTAACATCTTAAGTGGCATGTTGTCCCAGAGAGCTGAAGTGACGTCAGCGTCTTTTGCAACTGCTGACCTTGGGCATGACCTGGGTCAACTATTGTCTGTGAACCCTGGTTAGACTGACTAATACCCCATTCAGACTAGCATCTCATTGTGATCGGTTGTAGCAATTGTGACAACCAATCGCACGTGATAACCAATCGCAAAGTAAAATTGTGTGTGAATGCTTACCAATAGTAATAGATTTTAATCGATATCGCAATTGTTACTGGTTGCGATCAGTTGTTACAATCTTTATTACTCCCGATTACCACGGAATCCGATCGCAACGAATTCCACAGTCACTGATTGGCTCGATTGACTGGTTAGGAGACACCCGCTATCGCTGAATGAACTACGACACATTCTGTGTCATACTGTACAAAGTAAAGTGTGTGTATGAATGCGTTTGAAAATTGTGATTGGTTTTGATCGGGAATCAGATTATCACCGATTACATCGCAACTGATCTTGATGCGATATATGCGATGCTAGTCTGAATAGTGTATAATATAACTTGGGTTCACAGATTGCAAGTTGCCTGATCTCTTCCAAATGAGAACAGTTAATGTAAAACTAAAATAAATTATGTCACAACTTATGCTACATATATATTTAATTTAAAGTTGATTAATATTAAAATACAATTTTTTGTATTAAGGATTTGGAATTTGATGTACCGAACATACCGCACGATATCAGCAAGGGATCACACAAAGTTCGCTTATCTCCAACCCTCTTCATAGAACAGTCAGATTTTGCAGAGGTACGTATCTGATACTCTTACATTACACTCTTACAGTGAAATCTTACAGTGCACTGTTTGGGAAAGAGTAGGCATTTTTTCTGGTATATTGCCAAATCACCACCAGAAGAATTCCAATTTATGGGATGTCACCACCACCGAATAAATCCAATGAAATAGTTTATAGTGTTACAAATTGTAAGTGCGGTTTTATTTTTTTTTTTTTTGCTAAATATGTTGGTCTGTTTTTTAATGTATGTATTGTAAATTTTTATATATGTTTTTATATTTGTATATCAATTTTTAAAATTTTAAGATGTTATCTATTGTAATGCAATTATTTCAGACTTAATGTCTGCCTTTTGTAAAGTGTTTTATACCGAAATAAATAAATAAATAAATAAATTGTACAGCGCTCTGTATTTCTGTGTAAATTAATTTTGATTATTAAAATGCATAATTTAAATGGCAGTCAACATCATGAACATAAGTTTTGGTATTTAACCGATACTTGCTTGTGGAGAATGACCAGGATGTCAACAGAGCAAAGCTACGACCACACCTGGTTACAGGAATAGTAGGCACTAGGGTTCAAACTTCAAACCTGGAAACTGAGAACTTTCATACCTGCCAACCCTACCAATTTAGGCTGTAGGCTTCCACTCTTTTAACCTTCCTACCATCTACAACTTTTGCATGCAAGTCATGCCACTTTTTGGAAAATAAATTAAAAAAATAAAAATGTACATTAGGTAAACCCTAAAATAAACAATATACCATCCAACTAGTACCGAATTGGCACTAATAATGGCAAATTTCAGCCTAATTGCTCACAATTACGGCAAAATTACTTTTTTTTTTGCTCATAAAATTAATTTGGTAAGATGAGATCTCTGTGGTGCATTGGTGTTAACCAACTCTTCGGAGGCAAGACAGCCTACCGCTTTCTAGATAACAAATTTTAGAAGGCATGGAACCTTAAAAGTGTATGTTGTTGCAAACATTTATTTTATTCATTCACTAACCATATATGTTTTTAAATAAATATAAGTAGTTTTAATTTAGATTTTTAAAAATTTCTCAATAGAGTGGAGATAAAAGTTTCCGACGTCTTACAAGAGACCAGGCAGTAGGTTTGAAGTACGCCAATCTAGTCATCTCCGTCGAGTCAGTTGTCAAAGGTGATGATGGCAAGGTCAAGGAGTTAACAGTCAAATGCATGTCAGTTAACGAAACCGAAAAACCTAAAGCATTTATACACTGGGTTTCCGAAGCAATCAAGTGTGAGGTTCGCCTATACGACAGACTGTAAGTTTTATGTCTCTCAACATTAAAATATTTTACATCACTATGATATGCTCAGGGTTGGCAGAACATTTTTGGATGAGAAGGATGAAGTTGAATTTTCAACTCATCTACCCCACCCCCAGGAGGACGTATCCAAGTATCGAAAAAAAATATTTTATTGCATATTAATTTGCAATCCTGGTCTCTTTCCTTCTTAAGGAGGTTTTTAGGGCCAAAATGTTTATAAATACCATATTTACATGCTGCTTTTATTGCTTTGGACCACTAAAGGGAAGTGCTACAGTAACCTTGGTGGTACTCATAGAAACAATAAAACTCAATCTATCTGATTTCAGTTGGGGGACTTCCCCCACTGGTGAGATGTGTCCCCCTCCATCCCCCACTTCCGCTGCCTATGGATTTGTTTTATACTGAACTCCTTGACCCCATTCATGGCTCTCTCTAGGACAATGGTGGAGGCCCTAGGTATCCCGCCCTAGCCATAAATGCTCCTGCACAAATCTAGGATCTGCCCCTGTTTGTCATTAACTAACGATAATAGTTTTATATCATGTAGTATTAGTTTTTTCCAAAGTGTTATCATTTTCTTTTTTTGATAGATTCCGTCATCAACATCCGGAAGATCCCAATGAAGTTCCAGGTGGATTTATCACTGATTGTGACAAGGTGATTTTTTTAAAATTATTAAATTCTTTTGACATTTTCGTCCACAGTGTATCTCCTGATACTACAAATAAACTAATGTAACTAGGGGTACATTTATACTACACAATTTAACACAGATTATCAGCATGGTTGTGCAATTGTCTGTAGCTTATTTTTATTATTTCGGGAGTTGTGAGTTGATTCTGTTGAGTAAATATATAATCTCTGGGACAGAGTGGAGAAGGATGGCGACACAATTTTGTCATTACAATTTTTGCCAATAGATATATCCATGCCTTCACTGTTATTAAGTTGTTTTTTCATTCCCAGGACCATTTGAAAACCAGTGCATTTAACTTTATTAATTTATAATAGGGTATATGCAATTGAAATGTCATCCTGGCTAAATAAGTTATAAATAAATAAAGTAAATAGTTTTACAAGGAAATTTAACAAATCAACATTGTACATTATCGAACATCTTTGCTTGACTACTTATTTATAATTATTTTTATTTTACAGAACTCACTCAAAGTTGTTCCTGATGCCTTAATTGACATGTCGGTGAAGGACGCCAAGGTGTTTGATAAGTTTCAATTTGAAAGGAATGGATTTTACTCGGTAGATCCTGATACTACAGATAAAAAGGTAAATATAAAGTCAATTCTCAAAACCGACCCTCCGGAAAACATATTTCAGGGGCTGAAACAGGATTGTGTGGAACAGGGGGCGCAAAAATTCTTGGCCGGGTTGGCGTGTCCAGTGTTTCAATTCAACAAGAATAAAACCTACTTTGCGTGTATTTCGACTATCTTAAACTATAGATTTATGCAGTTTGCATGTATTCTATTGTTGTGGGAAAATTTTAGAGGCAGCGCCCATAATATAGGAAGGGGTGCATATGTACTTTAGGGGGAACGAGCCGGATGTACCCCTCTAAGTCTGCCCTTGAATTTTCACGCTAAATTGGACCTTTTTTAAAGCCCCCAAATTATGAAAAATTGATGGTCCAAAGGATTGTGAGTTTTGGAAGAGTTGACTGTATTTTGTACATAGAATTATTTGAGTCATATTATACAAATACTGACATGAAAAGCTCTGGTTAAAACTATTGGTCCCAAAGTGACTGCAAAAAAGTACTATTTGCTGAGGGGTGCAGTCCGAAGCAAATAGTACTTTTGCAGTCACTGAGAGACCCATAGTTTTATTCCAGAGTCTTTCATCTCAGCATTTTTTTGTTTTATATACTGGATGTATACATACTTGTTCATTGAGTTCAATAAAGCGCTGAACAATGCGGTCGAAACTAACAGCTACCAGCGCCGGGTCACATGAAATAGCGCTATCTGGTGTTGAAATTGGGACAGAATCCGTAAATAGTCTTTTACTATTTACGGATCCAGAAATAGTACTTTGGTGGTTGAATTATGTTTGATCAAGTTACATGCTTTTAACCAATCAGTGAACAAGGATAAATCAATCCAGTATATAATATTAAATAATTTCATCTGGTTATGAGTAACTGGTAAATAATTTATTGAAATTAACCAATGAATACATACGTATTTGGGATGCGCTGCTACCATGGATCTCCACCAAAATTTGATCAATTGTTCCATAGGTCATTTCCAAACTTCCCTGGAAATTTCGTCAGAATCTGTTGATTACTTTTAAATACGTTGGCAGAGGTAATAGTACATTTAATTTTTCTTTTGCAGTTGGTGTTTAACAGAACAGTGCTACTTAAAGAAGATTCTGGTAAAAAATAGAACAATTTTATAAAGCAACATTTCCAAATGATATATTTATAATTTTTTGTTTCATTTTGAGCTTTTTATTTATAAACTATAGTTTAAAATCACTCCTAATGAGTGGGTATTAAACAAACAGCTATACAACAAGGTCCAAAGTTGTGAATTCCAATACTGGTTATGGAGGCAATACCACCGTTTCTAACATATATATGTAGTATATACAAGTACCCTAATTTATAATCTCTACAGCCTGTTATGAAAATAATAAGTTCCATTTAAATACAATAAATTCCATTTAAATGCAATCAATTATTGTTTACAAGAAATCCAATAAACTATTCAGAATATCTGGATATTTTCAGATGAAAACAAGGTTCATAAAAAAAATAAAAATGAAAATAGCTGTTTAAAATTCCAGGACATTCAAGGACAATTAGCATATTCCAGGAGTTTCCAGTACTGGAAAATGTATGTTTGCTTCTCCAGTACTCAAGGACACGTATGAACCCTGTGAAGTCTTAGGCACATTGCAATAAGCTGCCTATACATGGTCTTAATGCTTAGTCTGTTATAATTTTGGGAGGTCACACATGGCCTTTAATTATAGATCATGGCTATACTGCTGTCTTAGCAGTTGGTAGTCTTAAATATAAAACCTACTTGGAGGGTTTAAATGGTCTTTCAGTATGGCCTTAGTATTATTGGATTTTGAGCTGGTTACTCAACAAAGATTAGAAAGACTAATTTTTTTAATCAAACGAGTCTGTTTCAAGTGTACAATGATGCTGTATTGTAGGTACTAGTAAACTCCTAGAAGGGAAATATTTTATCTAATTTTATATTGGATAAATTATCAAGCACAACACAACACTAAAATTACCCAAATTACTACCCTCAATTACTGTTACTAGGAAATATTGTGCTTCAATACTCACGGTGGTCTTAGGAATTATTACTGTAAACTATTATTGTAAACAAAACAATACTTACAAGGATGGTGCTTATAAAATATTATTAAATGGTAACTCCGGGAGTTGTGACCTAACAAATGAAATATCTACAGTGAGATAATGCTGCGAGACATATTGCAAAGTGAGTCTCAAATCAAGTGTGTTTACTACTAAAATTTTTAAAATTTGAAAATTACATATTTAGGGTTGTGCTTGAAAATTGAAATCATATTAAAAATATAACTCACATAATAGAAATCAGTCAAATTCAAATAAGATAATATAATTTTTGATAAGGTTTTCAAAACAACCCTTTCAAAATCCATAATTTTCCTTTTCTTTAACATTGTGTAATATGAGTAGTAGATCCACTTTTGATTAAGGACCCGAGATGGAAAGCGTTTTCCTTTATTATATCATTGCCCAAATGTTTATCAGTGAGGTTACATCTAAATGTTTTATAGGTATATTACACAAAAATATTAATCGTGAAATTCTCCTGTAATGAATGGAAAGAGGTTCCACACTCGCGTTCCTTTGGAATAAAAAGTACTGTTGTACTGTAAAATAGAATTACTGCACTGCATTCTTAAAGTAGTTCCAGATGAACATTTGCTTCATTTAGGGTGCCCGCTAGGTTGTAACACTATAAAGCAGGGCACCCACTCCATCGTGCAACGATCATACGATTAAACCGTCGCTCCCTGTGTGTGTGGTTTCCAGATGCGATGAAAGTCTTCTACTCGTTGGTTTTGTTAGTGATTTCCTTTTGAAACAATAAAAAACCGTCGGCTGTCGAGTAGAAGACATGTCATTGCATCTGGAAACCACACACAGTGAGCGACGGTTTAGTTGTGCGACCGTCGCATGACGTAGTGAGTGACCGGCTTAAAGGGGTTCTCAAAAAAATAAAAACATAATTCCAGGAGATTCTGTCGCTGTTGTCTGAATTGGTCATCTAACTACCATTTGTAATATCTACCCATCCTCAAATGTGTGTATCCGTACCCCTAAGGTACCCTTATTACTCAGTTGAATGGACACAAGTAGCCACGACTTTCTTCTTTTTCTATTGTTGTTGGTCTTGTTCTTGTGGAAATGTTGCACATCAGTGACCACATACAATACTGTACAAGAACAAGTGGTAGACCTTATGACCATGTGTTCTCTGTTCCACAGCTCAGTTTTGAGCTTGTTTTTATTCTCAACATCTTGTTTATTATGAAACAATACTTTCTGACATGTTTTATCATTCTTAAAATATGCTATTACTATCCACCAAAATCGTTGAATATTCTTTATGGGTGCTATCGTCAACCTATATTTTGGAAAAATAGGTAAATTTATAATCTTTTAAAACTTTTAAAGTAAACACTGGAGAAAACTAATTTCGGTAAAAAATTAGATAATCCAGGAGACAACTCTGCTTTATTTTATGTGCATGCATATAAAATAATGCATGTGGAACCTCTGTCTAATACATTCTATACTTTTTGATACTGTAGTAACAATAATTATTTGTTAAATCTCACTCCATTTAAATGAGTACTAAGAATGCAGAGTATTAAAACAGCCAATTGAAATACAGAGTACATTTGATTTGTTGTGTTTCTTAAAATTTTTAAAAAGTATCTTTGTCAAAATGAATTACATGGATACATACAAGCTGGGTTCCAAAAAAAATCTTTTGTTTTTTGCTCACTGTGTGGCACTAAAAATGCACCAGAGAGCATGTATACAGAGGAATTTCCTGTGCACTGGTCCCACAACAACATTCTCGCCAGTTTTCTGTTAAAATCCCATACCTGGGCTAGTGTAACTTGTCATGTGGTCAGCTCCACTGGATCTGGCCCTGGGTTGTCTGATCCAGGGGTACAAATCAGCTACACAAAATATCCAATCTAATTTTCTTTTACCATTGATTCAAAAGGAAAGGGCAACTTGTTTATCTGGTATTGTTTGTTTCTCTTTGCTCACACACACCTCATCATTATTTAAATGATTATAAATGAAGCAATGCTTAATATTTTCTTTACTACTCCTACAAACCTTATATTTTATATATCTATTTGTTTGAAGTTTAGACATGCCTTATTTAATATGTACCAGCACATTGCTTATTAACTTAATAAATCATTCATAAAAGATTATATTTCTTTTTCTAGATTAGAGCCATTTTGTCAATTCACCCAACTAATTAAACCAGACTGACTCATAGTTCGATTTAAATATGCATACATGCTAGGTGTTGAGTCAATGGCCAAATTTTAAGTTTCATTAAAACTGGACAATTATTTTAAGGGGTATGGTCTGCCCAAATTTTGTTTAACCAACTACTTTAAAACCATTCAATATTTTTTTATGAAGGTAGTTATTTAAAATTATATACCGTCTCATAAAATTTTCCACAGAAGATTGTTCTGCTTTTTTCCATTGTAAAAAATTTTAAAAAAAACCAATCTCAAATCATTAAGAAATAAATTATAATTTATTTCCTCAATGCTCAAATTGAGCTGTACACCGTGAACGTGATTGAACTTGAAACACATTTCTTATTACTCTAAAAACACGTTTTATTAAGTAGTCTAAATACGACTAACATTACCAGTCGCTTGCGTGGCTCGGTCGGTTAAGACATCGTCTAAAAGGACTGTCTAAAAGGTCGTGGGTTCAATTCCACCTATGACAGGCCATTTTCTGACAGATCCATCGAAGGATAACAGTGGAGTAAAAAACTTTCATGAAAGTATTCATGGATGTTGTAGCGGTCTATATTGTCCGACCAGAGTTTGCTAGAGAAGGAACACCATTATGATTCGTAATGTGTGTACATGTTGGTCTTCTACTATTATAAGCTCAATAGTCTGTTTGTTATGTTAATATTTTATTACTTTTCACAAATACAAAAAAAATATTTTTGAAGGCTATACCTGTTTATTATCAACATATAAAAATAGATAAATCTATGGTGTAATTGTAAAACTTGTGATTTAAGAGAATTTCATGGTGAAGTTAAACTTCGGAAAACTGATAATTCTAGAAGATGAGTTCATGAAGACTTCATACCAGTCTGACCTCTTCTTTCAATCTAGAAGTCCTGTGCTCATCGACTGTTCTGACTGAAAAACAACACTCTACCAGCCTATACTTAAGCGCATGAACTCGCTCTTAGACATTTTGATTTGTGGGCATTCAACAACTACATACACACATACGGATGGGAGGATTGTTAGTTAAAATGCATACATACAACAGTGCAGTGTCGGGGTGGACCAGATGGATTTTATGTATGATTGTTGTACGCAGGTTATGTAAAAATTGTCTAATTGAAAAACAATAACATTGAATATGTAGATGGGGTGGGGTTGTCCAGCTGAGCTGAAAGTACAAATAGCAACAAGTGAGAGGGTGGTGAGATTTAGGCCAACAGATGCGTATGTAATTGTTGAATGCCCTGTTGAGTACATGTTATTGCGATTAACAATATACAGTATAACCATATATTTTATTTAGTAATATGTCAGCCAATATCTTGGGTTGTGTATGAGTATTTTATCAATGTCCTCTTGACTAATTCCCTTGGTCAGCATCTTAGGCACGACATTGTCCAGGATGTGGCTATACCCGTGACCGCCGTATTTTAACTGTAAAAATGAAGAAAAAACTTCAGTCAACCTCATATTTAAACCCAAATTTTAAAATTGAAAATCTTGTTCTTTTAAAATAAAAATGATAATGCATTGTTCACACTTTGAAATGGAATGATCAGTTAACCACCTTTTTTTCTTCTCAAAAACTTGACTAAACATTGCATTAAATATAGAGCAGTCAAAATTATTCTGCTCCAGTTACTGTAGCAATCTATTGCTACTAAGTCTTCTGCAGTTACTACAGTAATCCGGTGCCATTTTGTTTTATTTTGTGATTGCATTGACACTCACAAGTTCGCATCTTGACATGTTTTTCAGACCATGAACTAATATTGTTGTAACTGAATTACTGCAGTAGCTGCAGCAGGATAATTTGACATGGTTTCTATAATTAGCCTATCAAATATTTAACAAGAATTATACATTGTAGTTAATCATTCACAATAGCAATTGATGGGAATTTATAGGAGTTATTGAGTGTAGGCCTTGACCCGATTTGTTTTTACTGACAATGGACTATTAAATAAATGCATAGCGGCTGTATATAAAGACTCCTAAGGGGCAAAGGGAGACCTGATAACTTACCCTGAATATGGGCGGCGGAAGAGGGGCAGATGGGAGACCCGTCCCCCGGTGATAACTCAGGAGGCAGTCCCCCTGAAATGTCACTACAAGCATAAAATCACCACCCTTTAGAGGTCTAAATCAATAAAATCACCCTTAAAACCACTCAGGGACCAGGATCATACAAATTTATAGGCAAAATCCTTTTTTTGCTCATCAAATTCTAATCGGAATGGGGTTGCTGAGCAGAATTTTACCTCGTCCCCCTAATCCAAAAACGTTCCGCCGCCTCTGCCCCCGGATACCCCCACCTTCAAATTTGACTCTACCGCCCCATCCCCTTTTCAAAAGTCTGCTTCCACCCCTGATAACTATTTTGGGATCCGTACCACTAAACCACCGAGCTTGCACTTAGTGACTATGGGGTCAAATTTGAACCATATAAGCAACCGATACTGCAACAGTGGTGGAGTGGCGGTTCCAGAAATTTGCATCTCGGTGCGGGGAGTGTGGTTTTTAATCCGACAATAAAAAAAAATGTTTTTAAAGCTGAAGGGAAGTCAGGACCGCTGACTCTCCACCTCTCCTCCCCAGGTCTGGCACTTTGCAAGGGTATGTGAATCATACGTTTTTTGCGTCCTGTAGAATGCTAAATAGGGCCTACACTGGTTGGGCAAAATTGATCATTACGTATTCTCCCTTCACGCAAAAACGTATGTTTTTACTTACAAGTTGATGCTTTGCATGCATATCATGAGCGATCACCACCTGGTCTGCGTAGCCTTCATCTACCAGACCCTTAATTATGTTAATACGTTGAGCGTCTGATATTAGGTCTATTTCAGGAACAATTTGATAATAACTGCATTCAATTCCGAACAAATCATACTCTAGGTAACACCCGAGTTCAGCAAATTTTAATGCAGTTTCAACGGTTGGACAACAGCCTGTAAAGAACAATTTAAAATTATTTCTTTTACTAAAAATTATATGGCAACAAATCCCATTGAAAATCGCTAGTCTGCAGCTTTCGATATCATCAAAACGACTCGAGATTACAGTAATTTGTTTGCCACTTTGTAACTTTTCCGTTTTTATTCATAAATTATTGCCCAATCACCTTGCTAGCTAGTTGTTTGTCAATTTATTGAGGTAGTAGGCATCAGATCCATGAAAGGATCAAAAAACGACAGGGGGAGTGTACAGACCCCATTCTTCGTATTATCATTGTTCGGTTTGATTTGGTCAAGACTGGATGTATTTAACAAATACAACATTATGCCTAGACTAAATCTTCATAAAGGCAAACACTACTTAGATATGTCAATTCGTTGACTTCGGGAGCGGATCAAGGATTCAGATAACGGGGGAATTATTTTTGATCGTGGTGGTAGGCCTACGTATTATTGGGCGTTTTTTTGTCAATTTTAGTGGCCCACATAATATAAGAAGGGGACGCCCTTTAGTCCTCCCCTGATCCTGTGAGGGATTTTGAAGGGGTCAGACTTAACAAAGCCAAAGCCACCTGTCATTGCGCTCCTTAATTGAGTCCTCGGGTGAGAAGCTTTACTCTCATTACATGATGTGATGATGAGACCTAAATAAATCTTTGTGTTGCCAGCCATCAAAACTTGGAATGTCATATAATAATCTTTCCCCCTTTTTGTCTTAATCGGTCTTAATACAATTATCTTGAAAATTGTAGAAGATTAAAAAAATTATCCAAAAAGTCAACTACAGAAAGTCCGAATAGTCTGAAAAGAGGATCTCGGCCAAAATAGCGTTTAGTGTAAATGAAAACAACAGGGAGGTTTCGCAAATTTACGACATGAAAACGAAAACGTCACACTTACATTTTTTAAAGTTGCTAAATTTTCCACCTACGAATAGTTGATGGTCGCCATAAAATACTGACCAACTGTAACAGATATTTATGTTTTTCTATTCAAATGCTACAAGAATGATGTACTGTATCCGTTTTCGTTTTCGAATTTCGTAAAGTTGCGAAACCTCACTAATGAACGGACTTACGGTCTAGATGAGACATAACGGTATGACTTGCAACACCGCCAGCTTCCTGGAATACCCTCAAGTGTTCGATCGGAGCCAGGAGGGGGTCACTGATGTTCCTCCCTGGATGAATAATCGCTGGACATTGGAGCTCTGATTGACCAATACCTGCAGCACGAAGAACTTTCTTTTCGTTTGCTGTAATGAAAAAGAACGAAATTATAATAACAGACAGAAAAACAGACCAGTCAAACAACCTTAACCAATGGGATGACTGATTGGCTGACATTATATTAGCGAGTTCTCATTAATGAGATGGCTACCTGCTAAAGCCGAGGACTGTCAGAATTCCATCAGGTCTTAGAAAAATAGGGTGTTAAAATTAGGATGGATTGATCACAAACATGGACCGACATAATGTAGGACTTTGACAGACAGAGCGGACAGACAAGCCAATCGAATACGCCGCGCCACTCTCCTTATGTTTCGGTTGGAGGGCCGAGATAGAAGTTACTAGCGCACCGTCTTTCGGATAAGACATTAAGCCGTTGGTCCCGTGTACAACATGGATCATGTGCACGTTAAAGAACGCAGTGAAGTCCCCACGATTTAGCCAACAGGATAGTGACTACTAAAAGCAAAACTAAATGAACTAAAAACTAACGACAGATCAGTGGCGGGCGAATCCAGGATCCGCCGAAAGGGGGGAGGGGGAACACTTTCCCAGTCCGGGTGGGCGTGGTTGCTCGTTAGGAAAGTTTTTCCTAACGAGCAAAAAAAAAAAATTCCCCATTTCGTTGTTCTCCTACCGTATTTTAGCCTTTTTTTTTTTGGTTTTGGGGTAATTTTTTTTCTAATATAAGGGGGGGGGGGGCGCAACTACGTTTTGACGCCCCTGCAGCTAAAGGTATTTTTGGTGAATTGGGCAGTATGAGAAACAAACTTTCCTTAAAAGAGTGTTTAGTTTGTTTAACGTTAATCTAAACATTCTAACAAAATGCACTACAATTTAACACGGAGTGACTCATGTGCATGTTACAAAATAACCTTTATCTTAAAGAAGTGCCATACCATATAAAATAAAATAACGTAGGCTAACTTACGATGGATTGGCCAAGAGCAGCCGACCTCACCAATCACTCCACATTTGATGTTAGTCCCATCAGCTCCTTCTGTTAAATCTGTTTTCATTTCAGCAACAATGTCCTCTTCCGTCATTTTATTCACCTTGGTTGGCATCGACGGGTAAAGATAGTAACCTGAATAACACATTATTTTTATACTCTCTTAATGTAAAATAGTGGAAATTCAATTTCTTGGAGTGAATTTAAAAGAGTGAGAGTGAGTCGTTCATTGTCTTCTCACAAACAACATAATGTTTATGTAAACTATGTGCGTCAATTTGTGGGGGACAGGGGGACACGTCCCCCACACTTTTCAATGTGGGGAGGACATGATATAAATTGTCCCCCACTTTTTTGTAAATGTATGAAAAAATGTAAAAGTTGAAAAAACCGGTAAGCCTTTCATCTTTTTATCAATAAAAATACTGTATAATTGACCCTAAAAATAGAAAAATAGACATACAAACGGAGAAATTACCATTTTTTTTGCTTTTCAAAACCAAACCGGAAAAACAACCACCCGGACCTCCACGTTGCACGCGCCACCACTGCAACTTCTTGTCTTTCTCCCCCCACTTTTCAACTCAAATCGACGCTCTTCATGTAAACCAAATAGGGCTTATCAACACTTCTTGTGAAGTCTTCCTTCGGTTAGTGTTCTCATCACTGCAGTGATGACTGCTACCCTCAAAGAGACGTCAACTACGTTTACATACCTGTACCAGCGATAATTTGTACACCAGTCTGCTTAGAATAATCTGCCAACACCTGTACATCCCGACCAATATCGACAGGTGTGACGTCAACCATACACGTCCCACCTTTCTTCTTAAATAGTTCGAGCTCCTCGATCATGGCATCCTTCTCATCACGAACGTCCATGTTTGCTTTAACGGAATACCTGTGGTTAGGTTTTTAGAGGATAGAAAGCATCTGTACATTGAGTTTTGATGTTTCTGCATCTGTCTGTCTTGCTGTTTGTCTATCTGTCTTGCTGTCTGTCTTGTTCTCTCTATGTTTCTGCCATGTATATTTACAGTTCTTGATACATATGACATTTCTATAGGCCTCACTGTGTCGTGTGAGTGTCATTTTAAATGCCGAAACACCATGACATTGAAGCCAAATGGAAATCTTTATGGTGAATAATTTGTTAATATTTTAAATCATATCTACCGGTACATTGAGCTTTTTGTGTATGTGGGTAATTCTTGCTGTATGACTGCCTGTCATCTGTGTTTAGATGCATTTGAACACTTGGTCTTTGCATATGCCATTTCTAATACACTGTGTCGAGTAGGTGTCACTTTAAATACAGAAGCATTGAAGCAAAATGGTGAATAATCTGTCATATTTTGAAGATATCTACTGCTACATTGAGCTTTTTGTGTATGTCTGTCCGTCTTGCTGTCTGTCTTTCATATATGATTAGATAGACATTTTGAACACTTGCTCTTTGAATATGACATTTCTAATTCACTGTGTCGTGTGGCTGTCACTTTAAATACCGAAGCATTGAAGACTAATTGAAATCTGATAATTTGTCATTCTGAAAACAGCCCGGAGGTGGAAGGACTGACACCGATTGGTACGGCAGGAAACTTTACATGAACATTCACCATGGTTGTGGGTTATGATTTTAAAAAGCATACACCGGTGCATTGAGCTTTTGGTGTGTGTCTGTCCGTCTTGCTGTTTGTCCGTCAATACATTGTGCTCTTTGTCCGTCTGTCCATCTTGCTTTTTTCCCTCTGTCCTTCTTGCTGTTTGTCCGTCTGCCTTTCTATTTGTCCGTCTGTCTGTCTTGCTGTCCGTCTGTCCGTCTGTTTGTCAGCTATAGAAAGTTCGAGCACTTGCCTTTTGTATATGACATTTCTAATACAATGAGTCGTTTACTGATGGCACGATAGGGAAGTCCACATTACCATTAGGACCACCATGGTTGGTTTACATTTTTATTTTTTTAAAACTACGCCTCGATGCTCGAAACTAGCATTGATTCATTTTTAAGTTCCTTAAAAAAAAAGTGAGGTGAGGTGTATAAGGTTATGATCTACAACCACAACAACCCCACCACGATTTGGGTTCAGTTGAGAAAATTAGAACTTAGAAATGTTAAATACTCGAAATTGGCACTATTAAAAATGCTTTTTAAAGTGTCACAATTTAACGAGATTCAGAAAAAATACAACTTCAAAATTCAGAGGTCATGATCTATACCCACCTCAACCCTATCACAGTTTGGGCTCATGTGAGAAACTTATAGATGCTCGAAGGTGGAACTCTTTTACAGTAAAAATACTTCTTAAAATGTCACAATTTAACGAAAGTGAGACCACAATGTCAATGCAAAATATTGGGGGGCGACCGTCGTACCTGCCATTTCGCTTCCACCGCCCCTGATTTTGTATAATGTATGTATATTAATCGTCATTGGAACTAGTCTATGGAGACGTAAGAAAAATAACATACGGGTTGTGTTTGATGAAATTCATGTTTCTCAATGTGATTGAGATGTCAGCCATATGTCTGTCTTGATCACGTGGTTGCTGCAAATAATCCATAAACGTCATATGTAGATGCTCATGGGCTAGCGTGACACCGATGTCAGATGGATCGACTGGACCCAAAACTAAGAGGAAAACGTGAAAAACGGATGGAATCAATGTTGTTTTGAATGCAATAGGCCTCTAAAATCTGGAATAAGCCCATTGATCCAAGAATTTAAACAGCAGTTCACAACGCCTGACAAGCAACTTTGGAGAATCTTTTTTTTTTACTTTATGACGATTAAAATCAATCAGGCATAATGACCATTGGCGCCAACTATTGCATTTTTGGTTGTTGTGACGTAAGCTGTTTTGTTCTCTATTTAGAACGGAAAACATTTAGACAATTTTAAAATCGATTTTACAAAAAGCTAATATGATCGTGATTTAAAAGGCTAAATAATAGCAAAAGACTCTAGGCCTATATAAATGAATAGATGGACTGTTAACATAATTCGCCTAATTCAATTTAAAGACATGTTGTTGATGATTAAACAGGGAATACAAAGAAATGAAAATACACTTTTCATACCCAATACTGTCTCACAAGTTAATTTGATGTCAAAATCTAATAATAAACAGTCGTTTTAAATCTTCAGAATCACTTCAATTTCTCTTTTCGGAAATCACATTCAAGTACAATTTCTGTAAAATATTCAATAAAACTGAGGCCTAAACGGAATGCACTATACATTTTAATATGATACTGTATGTGCATCTATATAGAAGTTGTTTAATTCACGGTGTAGCAAGTAAAAATACTTTAGAAACCTGGAAGTCATGCACAAGGCGTCGTCCGACGTCCGGATCTTATAAACCATGTCAAAATTTGTCTACACTGCAGTAATCTACAGCTATTTAAGTCTACTCAAGCGTGGATCCAATGGGGGTAGGGGACGGACCCCCTTTGAAACAAAAATAATGTGCACAACTGTGGGGCGATAAAAGTGCACCAATTGCGCCCCCCCCCCCCTTATAGTAGATGCCCTTGTCAAAAGTTAACCATAAAACCCCAAAAGGTGCGTACAGGGTACCAGGGCACCAAAATGGGGAAATGACCTTTTATGACCTTTTTTTTGCTCGCCAGAAGAAAACGGTCGACCAGGCCCACCCGGATCTGGAAGTGGTTCCCCCCTTCCTGGATCCAACCCTGCTACTGCAGTTGCTGCAGCAACCGGATGCCCTCATATTTTCTTTGAAGACTGCTTTATCACAATGGTCTCATCTCGAAATGTTGTTTTCAGTGATTCGATTTTGGCTGCTGAACTAATACTAGTCCTAGTGTAACTGCATTACTGAAGGGTAATTTTGATGTGGTCTATTCGCAAGTATTGGTTTAGTCACAACATGGTACACTACAATAACTCACCTGTTTGTATTTTGCTAGTGATGTCAGTTGCCATGATAATGCCGGTATTTCTACAATGTTGACGAAATGTATAATTAGTTAACAATTTGAATATACAGACAGCAAAATGATCACTCAAGAATTAAATGCTACTAGGCCTACATAGTTTACTTCTAACAGCCTATACCTGCTGCTTCAATCACTTCTGTGTGTATAAACGTTGCATTATGAACACACAAGATTTATCTAAATTTCAAAGGTTGAAAATTAGGCTGTTCCTATATAGTAGTAAGCATGTGTGAAAGATAATTTAATTATAATCGAGGGCATGAAAGGCCGATGATGTCATATTCACTACCGATTAATCTGTAGTATATGTTCCAAGTAGGCTATTTATAGCACTAAATTGTTTCCTGTATAAGCTACTACTTAGTACTTGTACTTTCACTAATCAATTAAGTTAAAGAAAGGGGCGGATCCAGATTTTCCGATAGTGGTGTGCACTTTTTAGCAAATGAACTAGTCTTGGTTCAAGACGGTGATTCGGTTTAATTCGTGAAAGACGATTAAAAGGCACCCATTGCGTTCCATAGCAGGTGGATCGTCATACCTTTCTGATGTTTGTATATTAACGACAAACCTCACACAACTAAAACTTCATCATTCACTGGTGGCGCATTTCATTACACACATAAAATATAATATACAGACTTTGGAGCCAGTGTACGAACTAACAAGCAAAAAAAAGTTAGGGCCCTATATACCATTTTCCATGGTTTTCCTGGTTTTAATTGCCTTTAAGAGAATTTTGCGAGGAGCACATGTTGGGGCAGGGAATCATTTGGTTCGGGAATATAAAAGGCGCCCTTGAAACTCTATGATCCTGAACACCATGTAAAAAACGAAACACCATTTGTTGTTATTCAATATTTCGACATTCGTTATGACATCGTCCTGAAATCACGACCCTAGTCTCTCTTCGGGAACAAGATAGGTGTCCCTTATCAGGGGATAGTGCACGTAAAAGGGGTCCTTGAGGAAAAAAAACAAATAACATAAACCAACTAAAAACTAAAAAAAAATGACAAAAGTACATTGAAAGGCGGCATACTTCGATGAATCCAATTTATTATTAGGTCAAAAGCACCGTTTTCTGAGTAATTCCTGAGGTTGTGATAGATTTTAAATAATGTGTCTAGGGCGGATCTAGGATCCAGCAAAAGGGTGATGAAGGGGGTGCTTGTGTGTTTGGGTGGGCGTAGATCCCGGTTTTGATTTTGACAAGCCAAAAAAACTCCTTATTTCCCCATTTTTCGTGTTTTGGTGACCCGTTTATATTTTCATGTTCATTTTTAGATTCCCTACGTCTATTTTTTTTTTATTTTTAGGGTCAATTTTAGACAAGGGGGTGGGAGGCGCAACTACGTGTTGACGATAATAGGGGATTACTCAAAAGTAGGCGCTTCTCGTCACCATAATAATAGCATTTAGGGCCATGATTTCCGTAGTATGCTCTCCACTGAATAAGGTTGGCCCAAGGGGTGGGTGTTACCATCTTTCGCTAGTGACGTCACGAAGATAAAAATTATGCGCGCGTACAAAAAATACCGCTGCACGCATGCATTATGCGTTTCATTCACGCCTTTCAGTAATAGCCTACGCGCGCATAAATGTATCCATATAAAATAGATTTATTATTACGGCTAGATGGTGATCTTAACACTGTAAAATGGCAGTCCCATGTAGGCGCCTTTTACACTGCCAACACAATTGCGGAATGGTCCCGCAATTGTGCGTTCCGGGACGAATAATTGCGGAATCGATTT
>JAOTQE010055258.1:0-20021 GCA_025631205.1 Nesometra sesokonis
TCATAAAACGACGCGGGGCTTACTGAAAGGAATATATAATTGCCCGCGTCGTTTTATGACTTGACCTTAATCTTGCACATGTGCAGTTGAAACCGTGAAATGGCTTACTGTATTCTTTCAGTGTTTTAAACTGAAACATTTACACAATTACTTAACTCATGCTATTTAATCTCTTTTAGTCCTTGGGCGACATCCCTTAAAACAACTCAGAACCCCAGGTGGATTATGCTAACTACGGACCTTATATACTGTACTTACATGGGCTGAATCTCAGATATTGGTAGCATTTTCCCTAAATCTGATACAGAATGTATTAAATTCAAATACAGTGAATACTTATATACTTATTTTCAATTGGGACTTCAACCCAGATTCAGATCACTTGCCTGGTTATCTGTAACACTAGACCACTGCGTTTGCACCATAGATGTATTATTACGGCTAGATGGTGATCTTAACATAAACATCTTAACGTAAAAATGGCAGTCCATGTAGGCGCCTACTATTTTGATTTCTCAGCCTCCGTCACAAACATTTAAGTTATATAATCATAAATGTCTTACAATTATTGTATTTTTAACATTTTTTTGTTATAAAAATCATTTCCATATGTCACACATATTTTATGTTGTCAATGTATTTAGATTTGGATTAAATTTACTTTCATTTATTGATAAATTTGGAACTTCTATAAAAGATTGCGCGTGCGCAATTTCGACGTAGCAACAGCCTTAGAACGTAACACGACTTGATTGGCTGAATTCCGAAATAGTAGGCACTTTGGAATTGAACTTTGGGCTATCTATTCTGTGGAAGTTCACCATCTAGCCGTAATAATAAATCTATGGTTTGCACGTACTTGATGACTATAATAGATTTTGATTCCAAGTTATCAAGTACAAAAACTTCATTGGGATTGCTACTACATGTTAGTGGTCTAGTTGTAGGGTACCCATAATCTGGAAACGTGGGTTCAAACTACTTGGCAGTGTTCCCAGACGTTTTTCACTGAATTAAGTAATTTTTACATTGTCAAAATTGTGTAACTGGGTCCCAAATCTCGAGAATTGTCCTGGAGTCTCCAGGAATTTTGGATCATCTTTCGGGCTCCCGGAATTATCAACTTTTTTCTTGGAATTATCCTCCAGGTTTTCTGAAAGTTTTATAACTAGAGCATAAATCGTCCTATTTTATAACATTTTGGTTGACAACCAGCAACTGTGAAGTTTACTAATTTTTTTGTTGAACAGTAATGGCATATTTTCATAATGAAAAAAAGATGTCAGAACCATTTTTTCATACTTAATGGGTTTTGAGCTTTGAAATTAGGGTACTTACGCACATTTTAGGGATGCTACACAATACCAAAAAACCTCCTTGACAATACAAATTGTACTCAGATGACCATAAGAAATAAAATCTCCAGAAATTTAGATTTTAAAACTTGGAATCCTTGGTGTACATCTACCCCAACACTAGAGTATCCATGTTTCTTAATGCAAAATCAGCCAATTTAAAGATTATGTAATTGTATCGGTAGCAAGCTATGATGATGTTATTTTTCGCATGCCTGATCGGCGTAATTCAGTCATTTCCTTATTGATAGATTGCATGTTGGATTTTTATCGAAGTCCGAATAAGATATTCATTAAACTGGGTTCGGCGAGTTTTCAGGTCTACCTCAATTATTTTTACTCTTGCTCTATTCCCATGTGAATAGCAATTTAATCACTTTACATTATTATTATTAGATGAATAGAAAGCAATTCTAGGTTATAGATGTAAGATCCTATTGAAATATAATTCTATGATTCGTCCCAATTGGTTATACAATATCGGCTATTGTAATTTACGACGTCATACACACTATATTTTCAATATCAAAATATCGCTAGTTTGCCTTTGATGTCGATTTTAACATCACACTAATAAAAATCATGATTTGAATGTACCTTGTAGAAAATATTGTACAATAATTTGATTTCTTAGGATTTACACTACGTCAAAAACGTTTTTGTATAGTCTGTCTGTTTGTTAATATTTAGCAAGTCTCGGAATTATTTTACATGTTTTACATATAAAACTCTGCTTTGAAACAGTAATACTTACGGATACTGTAACAAGAATTTTTTTAAGACCAACTTACACATTGAGAAACATCACAACACAAATTTGTTCATTCCCCAATCTGCTCATATTACAAGAAAGTACAAAGCGAGTTTGCTGTGGCTTGAATTCACGGCAATGAAACTTAAACCAACAAACAGACTTTCATACTCGAATATGTTATATTAAGTTAATTTGATTTTCTAAAATGTCAAATAACAATATATGCATGTATGGTAATTACCTCATAGTATTTGTCAGTTTAAAGGAATTTAAATTAAGGACAAACACTGAACTGCTTACAATTATTAAAAAAAAATAAAGTCAGCATTCTACTTTTAGAGATTTCTTCAACATGTTTGTTTATAAATTGTTCCTTCCATTAAATTTGTTTATCATTATGTGTACTCTCCCATTAGAAACTTGTATCAATTTTACCCTATTGTCAGGTAATTTTGAATTAACCACATCACTGGCTTATCACATTAAGCCTTTATAAGGATTGGAAAATACTGTAAAGCTAAGTGATCAAGTGGAAACTAATCCAATTATTCATTGTGGTAAGACATGACAAAACTTTCTAATGGGGATATACACCTAATGATCTTGATTGCCCTGCAATCCTTATTTTTTGTTATCCATGATTTATGTTGCCAAAACAAGGTGTGTAAGTCTGATTTTCCATAAGCTTGAGAAGCTATTTAAGCAGTAGTAAACTAGTACTGCTTGAAAAAAATAATTAAAGATTGTATAGCAGAAATTAAAACACTCAACAAACACTATTAAAAACCTCAAACGAAACTGAAAAAATAACAGCATACTAAAGGATTGAACCAGCAACCTTTACAGTAAAACCATGACTAAACAAAACCACTATTATTGATGTAGTTATCTTATACTGCAAATTAAATTACAAATAAACTTGTTTAAGAAAACTAGATAACATAATTTGGTAAGCACCCTTGGGTATCAATACCACATTTTTAATTAGGAGGAATGACATTTATAGAGTTGAATTTGTTGAGAGTTGAAAAACTGGAATTAAATTAAATCATTAATCATTAAGTGGAATGTATGATGACCTTTCAATCTTAGTTTAAACAAAACTCTTGGGAAATAGAACAAAAATGTTTTATTAACAGTTAAAAATTTGAAATATGGAAACAATTTTAAATACATATATGTAAAACACAATAAAAAAAATACTTTGCACCTATTGTTATTGTAGCCCATTTGAAAATAGAACAAAAAAGGATTTTATAATAAAAGCATTCAAAAACAACCCAGGTGATATTATTGATCTTGTAACAAATTTAAAAATATTAAAACAATGTAAAATACATTATAAACAAACACAATAAAAATTGAACTTTGCACCTGATGTTATTAGTAGCTAAAATTTAAGAATCACCTGCCAAACTTTTAGGAAATCTTACTATGTAATACTATGTTTTTCCCAATACTAAAATTCTTTTAAAGAGAAACACAATAAAACATTGTTTAAAAAGTCTGGTGGAATACAGTGAGCAGGTACCTAAATAAATTGAATGCTGCATTTTTTACAGTAACCCAAATAAAGGTTTAAAGCTGTAGTGTCACTCAAAATTAACCAGAAGTCAAACCGTTAATTTTGAAATTACCCTTTGAAAAAAATAAGTTTTTTGGTTTTTGTTTTCCCAAGACTAAAATTTCTTTTAAAGAGAAACACAATAAAACTTTGTTTAAAAAGTCTGGTGGAATACAGTGAGCAGGTACCCAAATAAACTAAATACTGCATTTTTTACAGTAACCCAAATAAAGATTTAAAGCTGTAGTGTCACTCGAAATTAATCAGAAGTCAAACCGTTAATTTTGAAATTACTTGCACCATATTAAAGTACCATCAAGGTTAATAACTTGAAAACTGAAATGAGTCTATTTAAAAAAACCTTTAATAAGATTTTTCAAATGACCAGAATTATATAGAGCCTGCCATCATTTTAATGGATTTTTGCTCATTTTTAGCATTATAATGTTGGAAAAATTAGAGGTAAATATTTTTTTTAATTTAATTTGTGCGAAATTATCATAATATATAATTTTTCAAAATAAGCAAGTTATTTTCAAAATCAATTTGTCATTTTTAGGTGACAATAAGGCTTTAATATATCTGTTACTAAAACACATAGATCGCAAACAAAAACAAAATCAATCTTCACGCTAGTGACCATATCAACGATTAGAAATAATCAGATCTGACAGTTTGAAATTATTTGGCTGAAATCATAGTGAATAATTTACTGTTAACAGAAACATTTGAATTCAGGTACTGAATATTCATCAAAATGTCACTTTCACAAATTACACACATTCACAATTAATACTGACATTTCCAATATTGTCAGGACATTTTTCCTTTAAACAAATAATTTATATCTGAACCAACCCAAGAAAAAAGTGTTATAATGCACTTTATGAGTTAATAAAATGTCATGTTTTACATTCCTATTTCTTTAGGTTGTGTTCACAGAGTTAAAATCAGAGATGGGCTTTATCTAGAAAATATACTACATGCTTCGAGAAATTAGAGAAAAACACAATTCTGCTTTGATTCAAAGTTTTGCAGTCACTTTGGGACCCATAGTTTTAACCAGAGCTTTTCATCTCAGTATATATTTGTATATTAACACTTTGTTGTATCAACAGGAAAAATGGCTTTAAGGAATTGTCTCAGAATCATCTCTTTGGAAGTACCTCTATTAAGAAAATTTTCTTGGAAGAAATCATGTCTCTTTAATAAGGAAACACCTCTACCAAGCAACCGTCATTTATATGCACCAAGATAAATTCACCTATTCATCATTGCACCGAATCTCTATTAATATCACAAGTTTAGTAAGGATTTAACACATATGATTCACAGACTGAGACAACCATTTTAGTAAGAAAAACACTTAACAGTGAAATTTTCTTACAAGGTTTTAGTTGATGCAAAAATAAATTAATTTACTAATTAAAACAAAACCAAAATGAGCTTTTTATAATTTTATTAGTACCTATCCATACCCATCAAATTAATTTGTTTGATATCCCAACTTGTACATGATCTTGCCCTGTGTACTGTATACCATACAGTATTACATTACATATAGTACACCATTTAGAAGCTCAGGGCCTTTTCCATTAGGTTGGGTGAACTTCTTTTCGAGATGTGGCTCTAGTCAATAAACCATTTCACGGTTTCAACTGCGCATGTGCAGATTAAGGTCAAGTGATAAAACGATGCGCGGCAATCATATTCCTTTCAATAAGAACCGTCGTCGTCATCTTATTACTTGACCTTGGTAATGCACATGCGCAGTTGAAACCGTGAAATGGTGTATTTCACTTCAGCAAATTTGGGCTTCTTTTCATATTGAATAGTGTAAATTGTGAAACTGCTATTATAAAAGAGACTACTATTTTAACATTGGAATTTTGTTTCATTTACAGTTGAACCTCCATTTGCGGACACCTCTCAAAAGCGAACATCTCTCATAAGTGAAAAACTCCCATAATGGCCACTCATTCCAAATGGATATTTTCCTATCTAATTAGGGCATTTCGTACCTCTAATAAGTGACCATCTCCTATAAGGTGCCGTGGACACATTTTGACTTAATACTTTGATTTATTGCATGATAATTTACCTCCCATAAACAGATACTCAAAAAATGTTGTGATTTTTATGGACAATGTATACGTATTGAAAAATGTTAGTTATGGTCTCTGGAATATGATGATAAATAAATAATTCACCTACAGTAGTGGAAGGAGCCGAAACGTAGTGTTTCTCCAATTTCTGTCTCTGAGTAAGTGAATTATTTATTTATCAATGTATACATACTTGTCTACAAAATACTTATACTATAATGACATATGACATAATAAAATTGCATTATTTAACAAAATGATCTTAAGAAGTAATAAGTATTATTTAATATAGTAAAAGTTGCAGTGTCTACAAAACTGAGAGGCACTCTGCGATTAGAATGATGTGAAAAGCATGTGTACATGATTTTAAAATGTGTGGCACTCTATCGGCCAAAACTCTTCTAAGCAGACACCTCTCGTAAGCGGACACTTTTCCCGGACCCGTATAGGAGGTTCAACTCTAAATGAAACAATTTACATCTCCTTTTTAAAGGTAATTCATCACTTACAATACTTATGAGTACCCTATCTATAATAACAAATTGCTAATATCTTGAAAGGATGGTCATGCACTATCAAATTAAGCCCATGAGCTTCATTTCAAAATTAATTTATTTCGAAATTAACAGAAGGTTCTCCTAATTAATCTCATATAAGAAAGTATAATGCACCTCCAAGTATTGAAATACATGCCATAATGTTGGGATTCGATGTTTCAACATTAATTATGCCATCATCAAATTATAATTCACATTCCAAGATGTGAAGTACATGCTATCATGTTGGGATTCAATGTTCAACATTAATTATGTCATCATCAACATTAATTATGTCATCATGATAACATAATTATGTTCAAATATTGAATCCCTACATGACATTTATTTTAAAGCGTCATTCCTTCCAAAATCAACCCCAAAAATTAAATTCCTTGGAAATTTACCCGTTCATTAAAAAAGAAACTAATAAACATACCTCTTTAGTTTTGTTCTCGTGTAGAAAAACCGTAAATGTTATTGGAATATTATAGACTAGGCCTAGATGATTTCTTTGAAATTTCTCCATTGCTAAGCTAGTAGATCGTATCCACGAGGATGCCACCTAGGTCAGGGGCGCAGCCAGGATGGAATGAAAGGGTGGGTCAGCAGTGGTGGCGCCAGGATTTGCCAGACGAGGCGGGGCATGGTCCCAACTCGGGAGGTCCAGGTGGGCGTGGTTGCCGGTTTGATTTTGATGAAAAAAAAAAAAAAACATCGTTTCCTTGTTTGTTTTTTTTAATGAAATAGGCCTAGATTATGCAAAGTTGAGTTTCAGTCTGCATTATTACCGATGGCTGGTTTACAATTCATGCTATACTATAATATTCTTCACATTTTTACTAGAAAAATTTTTTTCCTAAAAATTTTAGGGGGTCCTGACCCCCCGACCCCCTCTGGCTGCGCCCCTGTTCACAGTAAGCACTGTTTTTGCATGCGACACGAATGCGTACATAGCTTGCAGTTGGTTACTAGATTTAGATTCCTCAAAAGAAAAGCAAACACAGATTTATCTGCTTTATTTTTTAGGATCCACCCAGAAGACAAATATTGTTATTATTTGGCTTAATATTTGGAAGTAATAAAATGATTTAAATATGGTAGATCAGCATTATGTTTATAAATTTGAATACATTTTTTTTTTTGACTTTGGAAGGAATAGGCCTTTAATACTCAAAATATACTATATAATTGCTTATCGAGATTACTTTTGCAAGGTTAACAGCAGACTTCTTGTGGTGGGCTTCTTTTGAAGATTAAGACCACTGGGCTTCAATCAACGTTTTATATAATTCTTTGAGTCTGATTCTCAATTCCGCAATTAATATTTTACTAGTCAATAGGTCCTAGATTCTTGAACTTTCATCTGCTCCAAAGCAGACTTGAGTCTTCGTATATGGCGTGGATCATTCACGCCGCAAGTTTTCAAGTCGTCAACGTCCATATTGATAACAATGTGTAGCTCATCCCAGCCATGGTCCATAAAAGGTCTTGTATACATTGGTAGGCCCAAAGAGATCAACCATTCAGCGACTGTTACTCCGCATCCTGATTTAATTACAACCTTAGCATCCATTGCTAAATTTTCACAAAAAATCTGAAAGAAAAAAATAAGTACAGTAGTAAATTAAATCAGGTGAAGCTGAAAACAGACAATTGTAAATTAGATGTAGTTATAGACTTATTTAAACTAGACAGTGAACTTCCAATACAATAACTATAAAACATGGTAGTCATCTTGGAACTTGGAGGTACAAACAGGGCATTGCAATCTACTGTGTTAAATTCAACATCTAGTGGTTTTAACAAAGCTATAGAACCTTAGAATGTTTAGCACACAAATTGTACAACAGTAACAAATATTTGATTTCAAATATTTCAATCAATAGACTTTTCAACAAACATAAAGGCCGTTTTTTAACTAGACGAATTTATTCGGGCACACAAAAAGTGAACAAATGTACATCTGTGAATTTATTTTCCAGTCAAAAACATTTTCGTAAAATTTTGCTCACAAATTTTTAAAATTTAAATTATTTCAAAAGATTAATACAAAAACTTTAATAATGCTAAAACCAAAACAGATTACAATGCAAATTTATATAATTTATGTTTCATATTATTATGATTGTAAAACAGAAAAGAAATAAATATTATTGTTGTTTTAACGTACATTCGCGTGCCCTTCAGTACTGACCATAAGTTCGCTGAATCAGTTCAATGAGCATGGGCATGTTGATTTTATCCTAGTATCTAATTGGCTATACATTTTTTTGCTTTGAAACAATTCAAACTACAAAATTCACTTCAGCGACAACCAAAAGAGAAACAAGCGAAAGGTCTGATTTTGGTTAAAAGATGAAAGTGCATACTATCGTTCACTTTTTTTGCCCGAATAAATTTGCCTAACGGAAAATGATCTTAAATTGACACTGGTTGAGATGGTCAACTAACAGTTGTTTTAGAACTACATGTGGTGTACCAAAAGGTTTACGTTTATAGATACCTCATCATGCAAATCTTCAAAATAATAAATATAATTCAGATTTATAAAACATTGGTTATTAACATTTGATTATAATTATTATTAAAAATTGAATTACATATAGTATTTACATACTAAATGTTCCTGACATAGCTTAAGTTAACTGTTAAATAAACTGTTTAATAAACTTATGAGTGCAAAATTTAACAAAAATTACAGGCAAAATACAAACTTTTATATATCAAAAATTTCACACTGTTCCAGTTATAATGTTGTAAGTACAGTGTTATACACAACTATCATTTCACAATTATGTTATACTATAAATATGGCAATACAGTTATATTAAAATAATTATTAAGTTATAATATTTAAATTAATTTGAAAGATATGACATAAGATGTGTAAATAAAATAACACTGGTTTCTAATTACAAAGAATTTACTGTTTTATTATTTCACTTAAATGCAATAGGAGATATGCCTACTAATAGCCTTCATTTGAAAAGGATGAAAAATAGCACTCTAGACAGAAGTTTTATAATCTTGAAAGTCCAGATTTAAAACTCACTTCAAGAGTCTGTCTTTTGGAATATTTTGCTAGCGACAATGAACAAAGATGGCTAATGTATATTTTATTAATAATGAATAAAAGTCAATTAAAAATTATTCAAAATAATGAATGAATTTCTCCATGAAAGAAACCTACATGCAAAATACCTGAACACAAAATAACGGTTGCTAAATAAAAAAAATTGTCATGGATTGCGAGATTTAAAGATAAAATAGAATACACAATAGAAAAAACAAAAAGCCATCATGGCCGTGACGCAAATGGCGAGAAAGTGTGGGTAGTGTTAATATCGCAAGATGACATGATGAATATAATTAAAACTTACAAAATGTCTAAGTAACTGGCGTCATAGTTTACAGAAGACCAAAAAACTGAAAACTCTTGTGAGTACTTTTTTATGATCCAAAAAAGTTAAGATCACAAATGCCGAAAAAGTGTGGGTAGTGTTAATGTCGCAAGATGTAAAACAGAATGAATCTAATGAACACTTACAGAATATCTAAGCAACTGACGTCATAGTTTACACAAGACTAAAAAACTGAAAAATTTTGTGAGTACTTTTTTATAAAGTGTGGGTAGTGTTAATGTCGCAAGATGTAAAACAGAATGAAGCAAATGAACACTTACAGAATGTCTAAGCAACTGATGTTATAGTTTACACAAGACCAAAAAACTGAAAAATCTTGTGAGAGGTTTACTTATTTATGATCCAAAAAAGTTAAGATTGTAAGGTAGAACATTATTGCCCAGACCTGGTATCGTTCTGTCCATTGCTATTGTTCAGGAATTTCCTCAAGCAACAGGCGAAGCGCAATACCTGCGTCAACAGCTCCCAAGATGAATGTCTTAGGATCAAATTACTATATCTTTTTCAGTTTATTGAATAGATTCATTGGATCCAAAATCAAATACTGTGAGTAGGTTTATTTTTTATGTTCCAAAAAACGTAAAAATAGTGAGAGGAGGAAATTACTAGTTTTAGACACATTGTGCGAGTTGTGTGGCCAAGCAGTTAAGGCAGGGAAACCGTGAGCCATAGCAATAACAGCATCATGGGTTCAAGGCCCACTCGCACCATAGTTTAGATGGTGGAACAAGTCTTCTCGGATAAGGACTATAACCTGTAGGCCAAGTGTACACATACGGCTCGTGTGCACTATAAAGAACCCAGTACATCTTTCGAGACAAGTAGGGGGTTACTTTGGTGTACTGGTCCATACACGACCCCTGTCGTGGACAGAAGGATGTGCGCTGAATAACAGCTGTGAGGACATGATGTGACCCTTAAGGGCGTAGAAAGATTTAGGAATTAGTGAAACATTTGGTCCACAGCGCATGAGACTCTACTGTGTAAGGTGTTATATAAATCTAATAACATTACATTATGGACATGTTTAAAATGTTTTTGAGGCTAACCATAGGAGGCCATTACAATAGTCCAGTCATGAAGATAGAAGTAAATGAACAAGCATTTAGATGTTTTAACCTAGAGGTATTTACATATGTGTCGTCTGAAATCGATTGAACAGCATGTTGCAGAAATATTAGGACACTCATAACATTTATCAAAAACGTCACCTTTGTTCTTGGTACAGTACGTTTGTGACCTACATTAAAAAAGCACTTAAAGCCAATAATAATATAATTATTATTTATTAAAAGTTTGTTATGAAGATTTGTTTTACTTTGATGATTTGTGATGTATATTTATTTATCTAAATGAAGATTTATTCACATGTCATCTTTGAGACCTTACCACAAAATGAGTCTTATGATTCAACAATAAAAAAGTAGTTCTTAGTACAATTATTCAACACAATATAGGTTGTAAACCTAATTTTTAATGACAGTTTTAGGATATGTAGATCCATAGATAAGAGCGTTTGAAGTTTGTATGTACAGTTATAGTTTTTTTTAATGGCCACAAATTAAACTAAAAGTAAGTCATTGTAATTTTTTTTAACTTACCGTTCTGCAAACTTCGGTGATTATCTCAATTTTATCACTCCAAGGATGCAACTAAGTTTGTTGTGAGGCACGACATATAATTGAACATTATTTTCAAATCAGGAATTTCAAAAGTATAATTTTAAAACAATCAAATTAATGCATGATGATTCAATCTTCTTTTATCTTTTTTAAAATGTCATATATTTTATATTTTACCTTTAAAATTTGCTTACTTTGGATTAAATTCAATCTTATTTTGAAAATGTTTAATTTCTATTTTAAATAGTTTTTGTTTACTGCAGTTGTATTTTAGAGTTCTTGGTACTTTTACTATATCCCTGGTGAAGAAAGTTCCTGGTTTTGTGAGTCTAGGGGACACCCTGGGTGTAACTTAAAACAAGATCAATGAAAATTTGTATCTAATGGAGTCTAATTTATGTGTACAAAATTTCATGCACCTCCATCCAAAACTGGCAACACTGGATGCTTTTAAAATTATGGTCGCAACAATAACACCAACAACAACAGGAACAGCAGTGAGGTTCTAAGATCCATTTCACACAAACCTAACAAATTTTCATTCAACACTAGTAACAAATATTTATATCATTGCTATGTAGCAGGATGATATTAAGTACACAGACAGTATAAATAAATACGGTGAAGAATCATAATCCACTTCCTTGAATATCACAGTACATTCTTTGTAAAAGTACATTTCAAAAGGTATATTTAATTCAACCCGATGTCTGTGGTATCGTTTCTCTATGTACTTTCTCTAAGGTTCTAATATTTGAGGCTTTAATCTGATGTGAATTGATGTGATTTTGCTGACATTCCTTAACCATGGTGTCACTTATTGATCTACAAACTATTTACATGGATTATTTAATGTGCACTTAGAGTGGCATACAACTCAGTTAGAAAAAATTATAGTGGTCACTGTTTTGTGCCGGGCGGATTCAGAACTGAAGGGGGGGGGGAGGGGAGACTATATTGATGAATCAGGTGGCTTGTTCTCCAAATTTATTTTGACAGATAAAAAAACAGAAAAACCTTAATTGCATTAATATCCCCTGATCTGCATCTTAGGGTCCCTGTTTATCCACCTGCTTTTTGCACTCCAGCAAACTCAGAAATATTTTCAAATTTAGGGGGACCATAAGAGAATAAAGTTAGCTGGGGACAGCCAGCAAGCCCACGCTATGGATGTCCCACAAATGTGAAAATGAAAAATGGGTTTTGGGAAGAAAAGGTACAATGGAATTGGCTTGTTGTATGGAGAATCATGATGACTCAAAAAGCTACTAAACCTCCATTAATTCTGTCCCTGTTTGCATTGGACTGTGGAGATCTGTGGTCCCCTGTTTCAACATCAACTGGAGGGTCAAAATATAAAATAACAAGTTAATAGTACACAGCCTTTCAGATGAGATTTTAAGCCAATGGTTCCTAGTGAAAGTAAATAGAATTATCTTGATGCTCACAGGTTCAAAGTTTTGTATTTCATCAAGCATTATCTTACATCATCACTTTCAGTCATGTTACTTTACAATTAGTTTAAGCATCACATTATAGTATAATTAAGAACAATATTCTTTAATGTATTATTGATAATTTCATATTTCCAAGCAATCAATGGCAGATACCCAAGTGTGTTGACTATAAGGGAGTTTGTGAAGACCATCCTCAATTAACTATTTATAAGGCTAATCCTAAAGGAACGATGAGTAAACATATAGTTGTTAACCATGGATATATTATAGAACACAAGATCAGTGACTTCCAAAATCTATGTTGCATGTAAGTCAATAAACCAAAATGGCTGTGGTAATCTCAACCAATCAAATTAAGAAGCAAAATTATGATAACTTACTTATTTTTCCAGGGATACACCTGGATTTTGTAAAGTGTGCTAAGTAATTTGAGTAGGGACAAGGGGGGGGGGGGATTTTCTGTTAATTATAGCCATATAGCCTACTACAGATTGAAATATCTTGGAACATTGGTGGGGTCAATCTTGCTTGACTGTGAAATTTTTAGACCTATAAATTCTACAATTCAAATATTATGACTGGTTTCCACTGGCCGCCATTGCGAATTACAGATACCTACCTCCACGGAGTCTTTTGCAGTTAATGTAGTATATTGCACTTTAATGATGGTGACAACTTATTTACTGCATTTTGTATTTATTCTGAGTAAATAAATCAAATCAAAGTACTTTCAAGTATAAATTAACAAATCAATTTATTCCTAATTCATATCAAAAGTGTGACTGAAGTTTCAACTGATCAACATGGTTTGTAATACAACAACATAATGGAAACATTGAAGGTGATAAATTATATAGAAATAGATGATAACAACATACTTTTAACTTAATCTTCACCTGTTATAGCCTGTATCAAACAAGGGCCAAAAATTCATTGTACTTTGACAACATTTATCAATCTAGTTTTCTATAATACTGTATATCTATATAAATACTATTTATAGGTGTATTCCTATTGGATTTGTGTTAATACAATTTAATAGGCAACCTATAATTAGTTGCTATGATTTGCGTCAATTACGAAGATTCATTATTAATTTGCCTAAAGTCATCAAACTATCTTGTCTATTTAATACCAGATTATATTAAGAAAATTGAACTGATCAACATGGTTTGTAGTAAAACAACATAATGGCAACATTGAAGCTGATGTAAATTATATAGCACTAGATAATGACAACATACTTTTAACTTATCTTCACCTGTGAAAGTCCGGATCAAGCAAGGGCCAAAAATTAATTGCACTTTGAAACATTTATCAATCTACTTTTCTATAATATATCTATATGTATACTATTTATAGGTGTATTCCTATTGGATTTGTGTTAATACAATTTAATAAGCAACCTATAATTAGTTGCTACGATTTGCGTCAATTACGAAGATTCATTATTAATTTGCCTAAAGTCATCAAACTATCTTGTCTATTTAATACCAGATTATATTAAGAAAATTATTGAGCCACACAGATCTACTGTAGTAATCTGAATACGTGGGTTTAAGTCCCACCAGGGATGGATTGCTATAAAACAGTCTTAACTGGCAGTCTTAACTTTACAAAATAAAGCCGGCTTTATCACATAGATGGTCTTAGCAAAGTCACCCCAGTTAGACCACTGCTATAGAACAGTTTCTTAAGACAACCTTGAGTAGTAAATATCGAACAAACACTCCATAGTAACAGTAAGAATGAACAGTTATATTTATAAAAAAAAATATTAAAAAATCAGTTCAAGATCAAATAAAGCTCAAATAATGCTAACGCATGTTGAAACTGGTTTAAGACCATTATAAAGACTGCTCCGTGTAGGCTTTAATTTTAAGACTGTTAACTGTTAAGACCGTAGTATAGACCAATCCGAGAAGATTGGCGCCCTTTATTGTCGCCGCCATTGCTGGGGAACTTACATTTCCCAAAACAAAACACAACAGCGTCAGCGATGATTATAACGACATGGTGTGATAAGGCCTACCAAAGATCGTTGTGCATTCATTGTTATTTTGGTCTTCGAACTACATAACACATACAAGATAAGTATATTTTGTTTTGGGATGGGAAATAAGTTCCCCAGCAATGGCGGCAACAATAGAGGGCGCCATACTTCTCGGATTGGTCTATAGCAATGGCCAATAATTAAAGACCATGCGTGATGTCACAATTATAAATGGTCTTAACGTTATGACTGTCTAAAGACCGCTTATAGCAATCCGCCGCAGAACATTATTCCTCAACTGTCTATATATTTCATGTCGCATTTTAAGGGTTATATTTCAATTCATAATAGAATCTACTATAACGAACTACTAGTGTAGTCTCAGATAGAATCTAATTTTCAATAATTTCATTTTTAATATGCTATATTGTTTGCAATTTACTAATACTTGTTATTCATTAATAAATAGAAACAGACATATGGCTATATCTGTGACCTAAATAATCAAGAACTAGAATAAGGCAAAAGAAAACTGAAAATAAGGACATGTCTATTAAAAAAAATAATAATTATGGTCAAACATGACCTTTTACTTTTCGATATAAAACTCTTCACTCACTAAACAAATATCTCAATGACGCTTCATTATTAATACTTCTACAATTTCAATAACATAAAGTTAGACGCATCTGTTAAAGAATATTAAATATTGATTAGTATGAAATGTACACAAAATATTGAATAAACCACACCATATACAAACACTAAGATATTCATTGCTTCCTATACTTGGATCACAATGTAAGGTCAGGCATTTGATATTAATTTGATTTGATATTTTTAAGAGATTTTCTAGAGACACCTAAAGCAAATATTAGAATATACAGTGCTCCTAGTGAAATTTAATATTATTATTAAAATGAAGAAAAATATTAAATTAATTATGATTGATAAATTTATTATCCAGATGTGTTTATGTGCATTTGATTTCTTGGCAAAAAAGCGCTATATAAAAACGGAATTATTATTAAACGAACTAACAGCATGCAAACCAGGTTTAACTGATCAATTCTAAATAAACTACAGTACACTACCAAAAAAAAACATGTTGCATTCTTCATAACTATTTCACACCAAACAGGAATACTGTATAATTATATTGTACACTAAATTTCCAATATTACAATATACAAATTATGAAGTTTAAAAATTCAACTATTAAATTATTAGTGACAAGGTTTTTTTTTACGTAAACATGTTACACGTATAATAAATAATTGATGTATTGTCCTTACTTTATAATTAAACCGGGGTCTGGTGTGGCATAAATAATTAGAAATATAAGATAAGTATTAAATACAGATTGATAATGATAGACTACATATAATTTTACAACAGATTATATCATTTAGGGCAATTTTATAAATTTATCACCAAAATGGTTAGTAGCGACATGATGGTACCATCAGAAGATGAAAAGCGGCCGCTGTTTTCTAATTAGTTGTTTTTTTTTAAACTATGAACTGTAGTCTACTTGTACCTAAGTCTGAAACATGGCATGAGCTACTTTGACAACAACTTCCGATACAAGCTGGGGTATCTGAGCATGGCCGGCAGAGACGTAAGTAGTTTGAGTTTGAGGAAAAAAAATTTAAAAAAATATATTTCAAATGATATTAGAGCATCATAAATTAGCATATGATTTGCATAAATTATTAAAATAAATAAAAATATAAATTAATTATAAAATATTTCTTCAGTAAAGCTTGTATATTAAAGTTAGATATATTTCCTAGGACAGAAATTAGACCTACTTTTCATTTCTAGTGAAAAATTTGGAAATAAATGTTTTATTAATTGGGTTACATTAAATTAATTAACAAAATTAAAATGTGTATGTCTGTCACAAAATATGAAACTTTTTTCTATCATGCCCAGTAGGGATGTTCTAAAATAATATTAAAATTTATTAATGTAAGGTTATATATTGTCATATACAAAACGAGATAAAAAAAAATCTCAATTTTTATTACAATAATCAACTGTACATCCGTCACGTTTCTAATTTATGTATGTCCATCACATTAACACACAATACTGTATTTGTTATCTTAAAAAAGGTTTCAAAAATTAAATTACAAATATTTAAATTTTAATATTTCTTTCAAATCAAGTAAAATTAACTGTAATTAATTATCATTTGAACAAAACATATTTTAGTTGAACCTTTATTTAGCCCAGGAGTGGAACTATTCTTAGATAATTGCACTGAAAAACTATTAAAAATAACGTTATTACCATGCAGTAATTAATGAAAATGTTATTACAATGTTCTTTTTAGTTATAAATGAAATACGGTAATACAATTTCAGAAAAATATTAGCATTCTGAAATGTATGTCCGTCACATTGAAAATTTACATCCGTTACAAAACATCTCAGCAGAGCTCCCAAGTCTCCAGGATTGTCCTGGAGTCTCCAGGAATTTTGGATCATCTCCCGGACCCCCGAAATTATCAGATTTTCTCCTGGAATTTAGTGTTCTCTAGGAAATTCTCCAGGTATTGTGAACGTTTCACAATCAGAGCATAAATTTGCCTATTTATTTCAAAATATTAGTTAAAACCAGTAATGTTTTGGAGAACAATAATAGCACATTTTAGCAGTAACAATACATTTTAGACACTTTCATTTCATTACCAGGCAAGGTGTTGAGCTTTTAAATAAAGGTATTTGTACACACATTTAAGAACGAAATTACAAACAGTGGTAGGACGAACACGGGTAAATCTCCAGGAATTCTCTTTTTACAACTTGGGACCTCTGTTTCAGTCATTTTGACAGGCAATTTCAATTACATAATTTTTTTTTTCAAACTTTAACTTAAAATTGTTTTTTTCTGAGCACATCCATCACAGACAGGTTTTTCGCCATTTCTTAGCAATCGCTGAATAATTTTTTTAATAGTACTACCTGAGGCTGTTTAGTAGTTGAGTACAAAAAAAAATATAATATATTTATTAATAAAAAAAACTAGTGAAATGTACATCAGAATAAATGGAATAGCCCTTTATCAAAAAAAGATACGTTTAAAAAAAAATTAAATCTGTCAGATTTGTTTTCAGTCGACTTGTTATTAAGAGTCATCATTCCATATATTATGAATGTTTTCTTATCTTAGACTAAAAATAAACATTATATTAGTACTAAAACATTAAAAACATTTTAATTTTAAGATAGGCAATATAAAAAAATCACAACCAATTAATTTAGAATAAGATACTCTACATAAAATTAAACCCTGAAATGAGACTTACAGTGGATTTGCATTTAATGAAAAAAAAAATCATTTTAGACATGATTAAAACCCACACATCATTGTCTTTTATATTTAATCATTTTGGGGATACAATACATTTGTAATGGTTAATAAGAAAAGTTACTTGATAATGTCAAAAACTAAATAAGATATAAGAATGAAACTTGATAACACATACTCCAAAAAACAAGACTATTCAGTTTATGTTTTTGATATTAATTTCAAATCCATCAAAAAATATCGTTGATAATGACATTCAATCCTAGGCTTAAAGATATACATAATGTCATTCTACATGCTTTGAATTTTTTATACAACACACACATATGTAGGGCTTGTACACAGAGGAGCAGCCAAGACTTCCCGGACAGCAGGGCAAACCCTCGACAGGGATGGCACCCAGAATGGGAGGGCACCTCTGACAGGGAGGGCACCCAGACAGAGAGAGCATCCCCGACAGGGAAGGCACCCACGACAGAGAGGGCTAGGTTGAGGGAGTGTGTTCCAGGTTTTCAGTTAGGAAAGCAAAAAAAAATTGGCATTTGCCATGTTTTGCGTGCATTTTTAGGCTGTTTGGTATATTCAGGGCTCAACTGCACCTTGACAATACTCTATCAGACAAGTTCACCTCAGCAAAATCTACAATTTCTCCCTAAGGGAAGGCAATGGTCCCCAACGGGGCTGTAGCCACCTCCAGCCCTCCACGTAGCACTGCCCAGCTTGTAGAAATTGCCCATTGCCCCGAAGCAATACAAAATTTGTATCAGGCAGCCATGATAGACAGAATTAGCGACATTGTTTACATCTGGTTTTGTGGGTATGCTTACAAATTGAGGGCACTTTTTTATACACTTCACTGTGTTAAAGCATCTCAAAGGCCAAATTTAAAGTTTAATTATCTGTATTTCTTCAATGGTAACTCATTCCGAACCATTGGGATATATTCATACATCATATTCTCACTAGGTACGCTTAGATTTATGTAAGCCTAAAACCTAACTGAATTAACATTAAACTTAAGCCTAAGTCAAAGGCTAGTCTGGAGTAGACCTAGCCTAAGGGCTCTTTTTCAAGTAATTAAATGAAAATTAAATAATGTATGCCTGTTTTTGGGGATATGAACAAATTCTATACTCACTGTGACAAAATATCATATATACAATATTTTACCATAGTTGGTGCAATATTTTTCCATATCCCCCTTAAGGCATACAATATTATTTAATTATTTTTTAAATTAAGAATAAATAAACAGTACATTCCAAAGTAAATTTTCATTCTCTCCCTTGTTATTCCCACACACTCTCAAACATAATTCTTTAATTATGGTAACTCGTTAACTCTGTGATCCAGAATTTGGATCTTTAGCAGCATTGTCTAAAACTAATGAATGACGTACCATATGCAGCATGTATGAAATGTTTGCCGATGTATAAGAATAGTTAGCATTTGCTAATGTAGGTCCCCAAGCCAACGAATACTGAGATGGTTTCATTAGCCAAGTTGGCAAAGTAAAACTGCCTCTGGCATTTTATATATTTCCATTTGAATTAAATGCTACGTTTTAAAACTTGTAAGTGGCAACTACATTTTTTGCATAAAAAAGCATTGTGTATTGATGGATAATAATAATAATTTAGGCATAATATAGCAAAGTTGCTAAAAGCCTAAAAAATAAAACAATAGGATAGGCACAATAGAAATTTAAAAAAATAATTGAAGGTAACAATTTGGGTACTGAGAGAGAGAGTAACCAACATAGCGACCGACCAACAAACAGGGACCAAGGAATAGTTTAAGAGAAAAAATGCATCCTGGAACATGGGATTCGATTCCTACACTATTAACCTGCCTTGTGTTAACAACACTGTTAATCTGTGCAGCTAGACGGT